>JAAQRG010020796.1:0-22898 GCA_011634625.1 Babylonia areolata
TTGTTAACTGAACCCCTTTATCTAGATGCTGTTCTGTGGGTGTTTTGGCTTGTAGCGGTTGACCATCATTGTTAACTGAACCCCTTTTATATAGGTGCTGTTCTGTGGGTGTTTTGTCTTGTAGCGGTTGACCATCATTGTTAACTGAACCCCTTTTATATAGGTGCTGTTCTGTGGGTGTTTTGGCTTGTAGCGGTTGACCATCATTGTTAACTGAACCCCTTTATCTAGATGCTGTTCTGTGGGTGTTTTGGCTTGTAGCGGTTGACCATCATTGTTAACTGAACCCCTTTTATATAGGTGCTGTTCTGTGGGTGTTTTGTCTTGTAGCGGTTGACCATCATTGTTAACTGAACCCCTTTTATATAGGTGCTGTTCTGTGGGTGTTTTGGCTTGTAGCGGTTGACCATCATTGTTAACTGAACCCCTTTATCTAGGTGCTGTTCTGTGAGTGTTTTGGCTTGTAGCGGTTGACCATCATTGTTAACTGAACCCCTTTATCTAGGTGCTGTTCTGTGGGTGTTTTGGCTTGTAGCGGTTGACCATCATTGTTAACTGAACCCCTTTATCTAGGTGCTGTTCTGTTGCTGATTGGCTTGTAGCGGTCGACCATCATTGTTAACTGAACCCCTTTATCTAGGTGCTGTTCTGTGGGTGTTTTGGCTTGTAGCGGTTGACCATCATTGTTAACTGAACCCCTTTATCTAGGTGCTGTTCTGTGGGTGTTTTGGCTTGTAGCGGTTGACCATCATTGTTAACTGAACCCCTTTATCTAGGTGCTGTTCTGTGGGTGTTTTGGCTTGTAGCGGTTGACCATCATTGTTAACTGAACCCCTTTATCTGGGTGCTGTTCTGTGGGTGTTTTGACTTGTAGCGGTTGACCATCATTGTTAACTGAACCCTCTTGACTGCAGAATCATGATGAAATGAAATCAATGCGGCAAGAACTGGAAGTGTAAGTACATCTGTTTGTGTACTGTTGAGTGGTGAAACTGATTTAGCTGAAATAGAAAAAAAAACCCAAAAAACAACAACACGTAATCTCAAGAGGAAGGAGCCAAGATAAGGACTGATGGCAGACACCCTGGCCTGTAACCTCTGTCTTATTTCTGTTGGCCAGCATCCCTTCACTGACATGCATTCTCATCAGCAGCTGTAAAAAGGATTAAGTCTGTTTGCTTTTCATTCGAAGACGTAGGAGGAATGTTGTAACATTGTTGTGGAATATAAGGGCACAGTCACAATGGATGGAATTTTGGAAGGATAAGCTTTTCAGCTCTGAATCGCCCATTTTCACAAAATAGTCGATGGATTAGCAACTATGGCGCAGCTAGCCCCGCCCCCCCCCCTCCTCCATCCCCTTCCCCCCTCCCAAGTCTCCAAATCTGTGTGTGTGTGTGTGTGTGTGTGTGTGTGTGTGTGTGTGTGTGTGTGTGTGTGTATTCCCAATTCAGTAGAAACATTTCTCCCTCCCCCTCCCCAATAAAGAGACGATTTCCCCCAATGCATTCCTGACAAAATTTTGCCACGAATTCACAAAAAACTAGATAAATAAATAAATGGAATAAACAGATAAATAAACAAACAAAAATAAATGAAGATAAAAAAAAAGAAAAGATAAGTGTGCATGTATTCCAAAAGAGGTTGCTGAGTTGGTAGGGGGTCTCCAGGATGACAGAGAGAGAGAGAGAGAGAGAGAGAGAGAACAGCAATACGTAACATGTGTACTTCGTTCACACACATATATATATATATATATATATATATATATATATATATATATATCAAGAGTGACATCTGAAAAATCCAAGACTCAGTGATATTTCTGCATTTTAACAGAAGAATATTTTCCTGGTCCTAATAACAGACGCTGCATGCTACGACTGGAACTGATGCAATAATCATGGCCTCTGCGTTTTAAGAACAATGCAATACAATATCAATTATCTTGTTCAAAAGGGGTCAGTCACTGTTGAGCTCTTTTACGTCAGCGTCTTTATCTGAATCTATGGGTATTTACTTTGTCACATACTTCAGATAAGACAGGAGCTGGGCTTCTTGTATCATGCTGACATACGGGTTGTCGCAGTTTACATCGGTCTGAATTGAACTGAAGAGACATCATAAAACACCTTCTTTTGTGCACATGTCTCTAATCTATTTGTGAACACTGGTGTGCCAACAGTTAATGTAATCGCTTTCCTCTGCATGTAGGGCTAGGTATACACTAAAAAAAGGAAACTTGCCCATAAGTCAATTTTTAAAAACCCGATATGTAGGCTACATGAAAATTGCGTATGTTTGGTTTAAAATATTTTGTTCGATTGTATGTCAAACGCATTTTGTTTTGGTCATAGTATGTATTTATTTGTCATTTTCATTGAAGGATGTCGAAAAGGAGGAATAGAGAGAGAGGGATGGAGGGGAGAGGGTATATACAGAGAGCTAGAGTGGTGTATCTCAAATCAAAACATGCTCTTCAATGTCAAGCCGACCACAAAGACTCCAGGCAATATATCTCATTTTGTGTAGCTGCTGCATTTACCGCACACGAATCCCCCTTTTACGAACACGCGCGCCTCTCTGTGTGTGTGTGTGTGCGTGTTCCTACGCCGTGTGCGTGTGTGTTTACCCGTGCCTTGAGCATGAGCATAAAGAAAATGGGACGGAGAGAGAGAAATAATTGTGATAATTGCATCTGTGACTGTGATATCCTGATGATGAATGATGTGCAGTAAAGAGGTTGTAACAATGCGCTGTCTTGATCCTGTTGTCTTGTACCGATCGGAGAGGAGATCGTTGAGGTTGGTCCTGTGGGATTTTTTTTTTTAATTCCAAAAAGTCTCCATGGGGCCACAAGGAAAAACAAAATGGGCACAAGGCAGACAGTACCTGGCGACAATGTATGTGGCAATGTTACACAGTACATGACGGACTTGTAATTAAGTGAATGAAATAATGCTGTGTTTTGAGTATTAGAGTATTTAGAGTGGGGGGGTTCTTCATGCCAGCAACAAAGGTATAGTAACCTGTGATGACGTTTACTCTTCAGGAGAAAAAAACAACAACAAACAACAACAAAAAAAAAAACACCACCACAGAGTAAAATCAGAGCATTCATTGGAATGAATAGATAAAAAAACCCAAACAAACAAACAAAAAATAAAAACGGACTTTCAATCAAAAGGAATCCCCAGTCAAGATAAACATACCTATTGCCTGGTAATCAATTTTACTGTGGAAAAAAAAATCTGCTTACAGTCCCCATTTCATATCTGTTGGGGATAGGAGGCAGCGAGTGGATATTTTTCTTCTTCAGTTTTTCTTTGTCTTCTTTAACAGTACGATAAGAACAGAAGAAGAAAAAAAATATGCTGCTAATCTTTTTAATTTTACTTGTAAAAAAAAAACAAAACAAAAAAAAACAAAAAACAAAAAAACCAAAAAAAACCCAAAAACCCAACCAAATCGGTTTCGGGTAGAAATCATCTCCGCACAGGAAATGAGAAGCAGTTTCCGGTTAGAGAAAACAAAAAAGCAAAAACGAAACGAAGTTAAATGCATTTCCAAAAGTAAGAGATTTGAAGCATATTCACGTGTGCACAGTCGGTGCGTACTTACGTGGTAGCCAGAGTGTTTCTGTTGATCGGTGCGTGCGTGTGGGTTCGTACACGATTGACCCTGCTCTCCTGTTTGCGTGGGTGTACGTGTTTTTGCCAGCGAGTGATCGTGAAAGGATATGCTAGGCAAACACAGCTGCGGCTGTCTCTTTTCACAGCATTTGTTTTTCAAAACCAAAATGGAAAGAAAAAAATACAAGTGCAACAGAAGAAGAAAGCAAACGTCAAAAGTCCTCAGTGATGTCCCCTTTACGATTATCCAACAAGGACTTGCCCCACAACCATCCCCCCACTCGCCCCCTTTTCCATTCCAGACATTCTTTTCATCCAGGGATCGGCCAGCAGGACTGATCCTTAAAACACTACTCTTCTGACCTCTTGTTTTCGCAGCAAGAAAACAAGAGAGAGAGAGAGAGAGAGAGAGAGAGAGAGAGAGTGTGTGTTGTGCGTGTGTTTTAGTGTGGTGAGAGAGAATGAGAGAGAGAGAGGGCATTGAACCTTATAATGTCATAAGCTGTAGACCTCTACACTAGTGACATGGTTGGGAGGGGGTGGGGGTGGGGGTGGGGCAGGGGGGGTGCAAATCAGAACAAAAATGGTACAAAACAAACATAGTGAAAAAGGAAAGAAAAACATATTTGGAGTCACATAAACTTAAAAGAGATGAGACACTTTAGCACTTATTTGTCATCAGCTTTTAAGTCCATGTGACATGGGGATGTGCTATTTTCCTCCAGTCGTTCAACTGTAAGGTTTGGAGAGAGAGAGAGAGAGTACATGCATGAGTGTGTCTGATAATTCCACCAGACAATTCGTGATCTCAATTTTCAGTCTGTGGCAAAGCAGCTCACACCTTATTTTTCACGCTATGTAATTATTGCTCATGGATCATTGTGACCACAGATTATCTTGTCACAGGCTCTCCACAGAACTCTCAGGAACAAAGGAGAGCATGCAGCAGATGAACTGCTTTGTCATGAGGCCTTGTCTTCAAGTTGACTTGAATGGTACTATGAAATCCAGGTAACAAGTGTATGGATCTGATTGATTCTGTGTGTGCATGTGCATAAGCGCGCACACGTGTGTGTGTGTGTGTGTGTGTGTGTGTGTGTGTGTGTGTGTGCATTCATCAGCCAAGCACCTGTATGCACTATACACTTGAGTTGGCAACAACAAAAAATCCAAATTAACTGGTTGAAATCAAGCACTCTGGCAGTGCTTGTGTTTTGTTGCATGTTCCCAAAAAGCAATGTGCAGATGCCTGCAACTGAACAAATGTGTAACTTTGTGTGTATTGTGTCTTTGTACATCAATGAACAAGTGCACAAGTATATGACTGGATTATGTAGAAGCATACTTGTGCATCCATGTAAGCATGCATATATTGTATTCAAGGATGAACACCTGTCATCTTTGTGTGATCTGCATTGCAATATAATTTCTAAGCACAAATTCTGTATCAATATCCATAAGACCCATGGAGTTCTGGGTACTTTAAACTACCATCAAAGAGGTTTCTTACCCCACATCCATCAGTATTCATTTTTGGTGTGTTTTTTAAAATATTTATTATTTGCAATATTCTATTCTATTTGATGAACTAATATTCCAGTGTCCGTCCCTAAAATTCTAATTCACAGGTAATGATGTATATGCAATATTCCATTTGATTAACCCATATCCCCGTGTACCTCCCTTATATTTGCATTAACATGTATACTGCCTGAGACATACCTTTCCTTTACTGCATTGAACATCATGTTAGCTCAAAAACTGCCATCCAAAAGACCCAAGACAGAAAATTATGTGGTAAAAAACAACAACAACAAAAAAAACAACAACGTTCACCAAGAAAAAAACAAACACTCTCAACAAAGAATTCACATGATCTTTCTGCCTCTCTCTCAGCAGACATTTATTCTCACGGTTCAAAAATCTATATTATACATGTACACTTGTTCTTGGCCACTGGGAAACACTTCGTATCCCCAGCAGTTCATTCTCTGTCAGTGACTGCTGGCCTTCTGGGGTGTGTTCAACACTCTAAAAGCAGCAGACAACTGTCCACAACACAAGCACCCCTAGACCATCTGTGTCATACAGGAGTTCCCTGCTTGCTGGCTGATGAAGCTGCTAGCCTTCCACTGGAGCTGGAAGCAATCGTTAACTGCAAACAGATCACGGTGACAGCATTAATGTCTTTCTCAGCATAGATACTGCAATGTGTGTGAGTGTCTGCGTGTGTGCTTGTCAAGTGCATGAACACACAGATACAGATACAGCAGTTAGGACTATAATAAGCCTCACAGCTTTTCCACATCCCTTCTTGAAATATGTATTTTGGTGTTTGCATTTGCATGCTAATTTGCTTATCAATAAACTGTCAAAATCATATTTCTGAGCTAAGATTTTTGAAGTGGGTTATAGTGTTAGCTGATTTTGTTACTTTTAATAGTGCATTCCATCCTTTAACAGCTCTGATGCTGAAGGATGATTTGCGAACATTTGTCCTACATAATTGTGTATAAAAATTTGTATTTGAACTTCTGGTTATATCAGATTTGTTAGGTGAGAAAAAAGTGTTCGGGTCAATGTCATCAACGAGCCTCATTCATTTCAGTACAATACTTCTTACCAAGCTTGTACTGTATACAGGTTTACTGCAGAGAATGCAATAGAAAATGGTTTGCCTTTTTTTCATGTCCTGCCTTTATTCTGAGGCCTTTTGTGTCTGTCTTTATCACGAGCTGTGTGAGAGCTGTATGCTGGCTGAGTTCAACATCATAGCTGATGATAGTTTGCAAACCCCATCACTGCAATTAAAAAATGTTCAGTCTGAGGCACAGTCCCTCTCTCCATACATCTCTTGAGAATTTATTTTTTGACATAACAAAAAAGTGTACAAGACCATTCACTTTTAAAATATTGTTACTGAAAGTACATCATCTGCTGTTTGAAAGAATATCATCTACTCTCACCTTGCTGTTTTCTAAAACATGGTGATCCTGAGATATGGCACTGGTGTAGCCCTCCTTTTTGGCAAACTCCACAAAACCATAGCCTTTGGATAAACCTGATTTCGTGTTCTGAAAACGTACACAATCATGCATTTTTTGATTCAATCAAGAATAAATTTAGGAACATCACCACTAAAGAAGAACAGAAGAATAAAAACAATAACATCATCAAGACAGAACAGGAAGGATGCAAAAACACAGAAACTCCTACTCCTGTCCCCATTCTCCTTTGTCTGGTAACTTCATGCCATAGTCTTCAGTGTTGGCTGGTACATGGGCACTGTCATGACAAACATGCCGTGCTGCTGGTAGTCCCCACTCTTACGGAAAGGGAGCATATGACTCAGTCAGTACATTAGTGCATGACAAAATAAACATTGTTGTTAGAGGGGTAGGGGAGGCTTAGTTGGTGGTGTCCTGCTTATGTGGAATCAAAACTGACACCACTCAACCCCACTGCAATGAGACAGCAGCAATGCATGATCTGCTCTTGTGTGTAACCTCATGGCAGTGCAACACAGATGGTTCCCAGTGGACTGCTGGTTGCTGGGACCGTGGAAGGATAAACCTTTGTGTAATTCATGACTAATTGTGCACAAAGTCAAAAGGGAATTAAGCAGTATGAAGATAACGCTAGAGACAGCACAGCTATATTGACATACAAGCCAAGAACATGCACACATATACATGCACAAAAGACACCTATCCAGAAATATTAAGTAACTGTTTATCAACTTGCAAAATTTACAGTGTCTACTGACAGCTTGTTTTACAAGGCGACAGATGCTTCAGTATTGAACTTTATGCATTTGGACAGAGACAAAGCTCTTGTCGTAAAATGTTCACTGGTAACATAGACAATGTAACAGCTGTGTGTGTGTGTGTGTGTGTGTGTGTGTGTGTGTGCACTTGATGTGTGTATGTGCAAGTGTGATTTTGTAAGCATATCTAATTTCCAAATTTCTCCAGTTGGAGATAATAAAGTTATTCTTAACTTATCTTATTTTACTTTTCTGCACATATGCACATATATGTGTGCAGTCTATACATAACTCTGCTTCAAAACTGTAATTGTAAAACTTGTGTACAACATAGCAGTAATGCATCAAGCCATTCCTACAGCAGCTTGCTTACCAAACTGTTCGAAAATGCTGATGATATGAATCTCAGCTATTCTCCCACAGCTATGTTAATTTTCATGTCATAACATCTCATGACAATGTGAAACTAAAATCCCTAAATAATACTACCATACTACTATTCAAATATTGTTAGCAGTGCCTGTTCACTTCTTTTCTTAATCTTTTTCAACTGTCGGTATGCCACACTGATGTCAGTTCATATTATTCATCATTACTTCCTCCTTCAGTTTCTGACTGGTTAACTAATGAACACTGCAAAATGAATGTCAGCAAGAGGCATACTGAAAACGTTATATTGATGGAATTAATTATCAAAGTCACAATGAAAAAGAACAGGTGGACATAAGAGGGTGGTTACTTTATTTAAAAACAAAAACACCACCACCATTTATTTCTCCAGTACAAAAATTAAACAAGGTTATTTGCTGAAAAACTAAACAGTCAAAACATTATGTATCAGTTCTGGTTAATGGATCTTGCAATTCTGTTTGACACATGTGGAGTGGAGTGATGGCCTAAACTGGCTAGAGCTAACGCGTCTGTCTAGGAAGCAAGAGAATCTGAGTGCACTGGTTCGAATCATGGCTCAGCCGCCGATATTTTCTCCCCCTCCACCAGACATTGAGTGGTGGTCTGGACGCTAGTCATTCGGATGAGACGATAAACCGAGGTCCTGTGTGCAACATGCACTTAGCGCGTGTAACAGAACCTGCGGCAACATAAGGGTTGTTCCTGGCAAAATTCTGTGGAAAATCCACTCTGATAGGAAAAACAAACAAAACTGCACGCGGAGAGGGATGGGAGGGGAAGGGTGGCGCTGTAGTGAAGCGATGCGCTCTCCCTAGGGAGAGCAGCCCAAATTTCACACAAGAGAAATCTGTTGTGACAAAAAGAGACATATAAATACAAAATGTTTATACACTGATATGTATGACCCTCTTTTTATTTAAAATATTGTTATTCCCAGACAATTAATAAAATCCTGAATCATCTAAATGGCTTTAATACAGTCAAGCCACAGCAAATTAAAAATACCTTGTTTGTGAGCTAAATCTTATAAGTTTATAACTTTTACTGGAATATTTTTTCTGGTGTGAATTATGTTATTTCTATCTCTAAAACCAAAATAGTATCACCAGACTGATAATATTTAATACTACATGTAATATTTAATACTACATGTAATACTAATACTAATTTTCCCGAAAACACCTGTCATCAAATTTGATCTCCTGAAATCCTTGCAAGTTCATTGCAAGAGTGAAAACACTGATTTCAATGCTTGACCATAAGCATAAGCAATATTTTTGCCTTTAAAAATATATCCACAAAAATCAATTCCAAGGTACAAGTTTACTTTAAATAAAACAATGACCTCTGATCACACACACATTCATCATTATCTGTTAATTTTGACAATTCTGACATACATACAAAGTCTACATTTGCACAAATACACATGACCACACACCACACAAACATGTTAATTCCAATGAATACAAGTGCACCAGCCTCTCTCTTGACAGTCCACATGTTCCAAATAAAAATGGTTTCCCCAGCTAGCTACTGGCAATTTCATACACTATGAAAGTATGATACAATAACAATTTAATGTTGCTTGTGAATATCAGCCATGCAAGTACAAAATATGTCACAAATCATGTGAACACAAAAATGTTGTATTGTAATCTTAGTAACGAACAAGAGTGCATGAAAAAATAAATGCAAGAATCATTGGCAGTTTCATATAACTCACTATCTATTGTGAGACTTCTAATTTTTTTTATACACTTCCTTATTTTCCATTCATTCTTTGGCTGATCACTCTCTCACAGTAAAAAAAATTCTTAATTCGATTGCTATGTAATAATTGATTGATCAACACACTGTGTTCTACGATTAATCATACAGAGACTTTCATTACAGGCTATATAATATACAATTAATCTAAAATGAGAAATGCACAAAGATCACTCACAAACACAACTGTGGCACTCCGCAGGTTTCCAAACTTGCTGAAGTAGGCCGACAATTCTTCTGAAAAATAAAAATAAAGTGTTTTAACACATCATGATTATAAACGCACGTTGATAAAAAAAACCATTGTTCAAAAAGTCATCAGTATGAGATTATGTCACATGTGTACCCTTTTTAGTAACACGGGAAAGGCAACACAACAAGGAAGCAAATTCCATGCCAACACCCAGAACTTGGTCAGGTAGATCTATGACAAATCATCGTTTCGTGTTTTGTAGACAACCACGAACAGGTGTTGAACTGACACCATGCCTCTGACTGGATACAAAATTTTACATATGAAATGTTATAAAAAAATTATGCAGTGCACAATGTGGATACTGCTTTTGCAATGCAGCTCCATGAGTTTGATAGCTTCATTTAACGTGTGACTGAAATGGACTTTGGTGACACTTCTAGTATCTACAGTAATACTAATGACACTGACAGCCACCACTTGACAGCTGTTGACAAAAGTTGTGGTTAAAAATACTGAACTGTGTGCAAATGATTGTATCTGAGTATAGATGTCCACATTTGTGAACAACCCCATTTCTTTAAATTCAATTTTCTGCAAATGATTGTATCACAGTATACATGTCAACATTTGTGAACAACCCCATTTCTTTAAATTCAATTTTAAGCAGATGCAGTGTACTGTGTAGTAGTGTTATGTGGAAATGTCTGCATGCTTTGAGTTTGACTGAACTGAAATTCAAATGTGGTTTACTTTGGAGGTCAGATTCTTCAGTCCCTGTCTTTGAAATGGATGCTACTTTGTGATGCTGAGGCCAGCTCCTTTTATCATCTCTGTCATTTCATGAGTTTATCTTTCTGAGTTTCTCCCTTTCAATTTGTGGCCCATCTGTAGAAAAAACCCATTCAGGACAACATCAAAGTAACACGACTTCTTGTCTTGCTGTCAATATTTTAAAGTCGATTTTGTGTTGCAGAAAATTTACTCTTTCAGAGTTACTTGTCAGTCGCTGAGTCAGTGTGCTCTGAACATGGTCTAATAAAAAGTCTGTCACCAGTGTGCTCAGAGCATCTACTGCAAATCATCATTCATTCATTGTCATGATGATTTCATAGTCAACCGAATTTTATTTCAACAGAAGCGTTTCGTTTCTAGACTCTAACTAAATTGTTACCCCCAGTCTCATTCATCCTGTTTATGAGTTTATGTCTTCCTAAATGAAGTGAGAATTTCTCAGAGAACTTTCACAGAATCATGAGAATGACCTACAACGTTGGTCAGGCATTACGAAGGTTAACTTTTAAACTTCCACAAAAAGAAATCGCTACATTCTCCCGAAAATAAAATATATGCTACGAATACACAGAGTGTAAATTCATAAACAAGCACAAACTTCGTGAGACAGTCCAAGGCAAATTTCCCACAAACAGTTTGAAGGCCCTTGTACCCGACATCGTGCTTCTTCAGTTGTGTGCCGGATGTTGCATGCACGTTACCTCCCCTTCGCTGAATGCGGAAAACAAAACTAGGCCTGTCTGACCAGGAACATAATCAGCAAACCGGCTGCTGCAACATTTGTTATCAATTATTCATTCACTTTTACCCTTTTCTGTGGCATTTTCGTCGGCTCCAGTGGGAAATCACAGAACTCTTTACTTCAGATTTATTTTGTGCGATAGGTTGTTACCATTAGCATTTTTGTGTGGACAAGATGATGAATAATATTGTAAACGAAAATCAAAATGTTAATGACAAGCATGCAATGGATGGTGCAGCCACTATGGCTGACGACGGAAATGCGGCGGAAGAGAAACTGTGCCCAGAAGAAGGACAGACTATAGAAGATAAAGAACCATTGGACGACACGAAAACAAAATTTATCAACGGTGGCAGTTCGATCGATGATACAAAAGTGGAAATCCATGGCTCTGTGAGTGATACCTCATTCACAGGTCTGGGAAAGGAAGAGCTGAAAAAATACGAGCAAGACCCGTTTTGGGTTCGTTTACGATGGGTGCTGTTCATCGTGTTCTGGGTCGGCTGGGTCTCTATGCTGGTGGCTGCCATCGTCATTATCGTCCTTGCACCTCGCTGTCCGCACCGTCCTGACCTAAAATGGTACCACAAGGATGTGTCATACAATGTCTACGCCAAGTCGTTTTTTGATGGTGGCAAGGCGCAGGATGGTTATGGAGACTTGGAGGGTAAGAAGAGGAGGTGCAGAACAGGGCAGGAAACTTATTTACAATTTATGTTTTAAATATAAGGTAATATTTTCTCACATGTGAAGTATCATTACATGACAGGTATGCATTGACTGAAGATGTAACAGCAGATGTGATAAAAGCATGAACATTACAAGTTGCCTGATACTTTAATGCAGTAACAACAAAAACTGTTATCTCCAGTAATTGTAAAACTGAAGGATAAGAGTGGTTGCAGTATCAGTATCAGTTGCTCAAGGAGGCGTCACTGCGTTTGGACAAATCCATATACGCTGCACCACATCTGCCAAGCAGATGCCTGACCAGCAGCATAACCCAACGCGCTTAGTCAGATGATGATGATGATACTACTGCTAATAAAAGTAATAAATAAAAATAAAATAAAAAGACAATAATGATGATGAATAGGCAAATAAGCAAATAAATGTAAAACATGCAGACACACATTCACACATGCATAACAGATATGCAACAAACATGTAGTTTCACAGATATGAAAGCACAAACAAAACACATATAAACATACACGACCCATCACACACACACACACACACACACACATGCACACCATCTCCCAAATTACACTGCAATGTTTCTAGAACTTCAAAAGGTAGCACACATGTTCTTCTGATAGCGCAAATGACATCATTTTGCAGAAGCCCTGTCACGTGCACAGTGTGGGAAAAAAGTGAGGAGAATATGTAAGGGCTATCTGACTTTTGAAAGTTCACTTTCAACCAAACAAAGCACAGACAATAGTACACGCAAGTGCAGCACACACAATCATTATTATTATTAATCATCTTAATTCTGAATAATTTCATATACATTCCACACTTTATGCATATAATGATATATACCACATACTCAGGTACCAATCCTCACATGTGCACAATAATCACTTTGCTCAACCAGTCAAAGTGCCCAAAGAAACAATGTCGTTTTGAATCCCATGTCAAGGGAACAACAACAACAACAACAACAAAAATAAAATAAAGCTCGCCAAGCTCACACTGATTGACAGCTACTGAGCTAGCGGCTTCTAAGAGTAAGAGCCAGCTGACACCACCTAGTTTTGTGGCTTCTAAAGGCCTACTCACACCTTTCAGTCTTTGGGCCACACACCCACGAGGACCACTACAACGTACAAACCATTGTAGTTTGTACAAACTTTAATCTCAGGCACTGTCAGCATTAGTTACAGTTATCTCCAGCTTCACAAAAAATTCATAATAAAGACTTGGCCCAGAGGAATTTCCGACAAGAATCCCACGTATAAATTTTATAATTCAGAGTAAACATGCCATCCATGCACTTCAAAAGAACATCAAAATAATGATCTTTAGACCCAACATATTGGTCAGGTTCTGAAAGTGTACACTTGCTACACAGTTGCATGTGTCTGAGTGTGTATTGTTGCTGGTATTTTGTTTGAAACTGAATGTAATATTTACTAAAACGTTCTATATAAAGTATATGCAATCAATGTGGAACTTATTTTTGGTAGTCTGTATTGTATAATTTCACTGTAGATCACAAACTTTGCATTAAGTGATTAACAATGACATTAAACATAGGTCTGCGGGCTTTTTGATTTATCTGTAGAACACAGATACTGCATTAACAAACAGTTTTATTACACATCTGTGGGCTTTTTGGTGTGAGAAGCTTTGAACATAGACTGTCAGATTGGTGGGTAAAGGTTGAGACGGGAAAGCTCTTTGTCTGAAAGACTGTTGAGTATTTTAGAATATATATACACATGTACATGTGACTTCAGGAATCCAGAAAAAGAAAGACTACATCGCAGGACTGAATGCCGACACTGTGTGGCTGAGCTCCATCTTGAAGACAGAAGGCAACAATGACCGAGCAGTACTTGATCACACCGCTTTGGATCAGAAGTTTGGCACCGTGGAATCTCTCAAAGCTTTTTGCAAGGAGCGGGCTAAAAATGGTGAGATTAATTTGGTGTGATTTTTTAAATAGCATGACATTATCAGACTTATTGTATTCTCAGTGCTGAGAACACATGCATGCATGTGTGTATAGGCTGATATGCATGCGTTCTCACACATTTAAACTTGTGGAGTAATAAAAACAACAACTAATATACTCACATTCATGCATGTAAGAGCACATACATGAACACGTGCATGCTCACACACCTGCACACTCAGAGGCACACAAATAGTCACTTTCACCCACCCTCACTCTGACCCCCAACCCCACACACATGCACACACTACACTGCATGCACACCATGAATACACACACACATGCGTATGCTCTTTTTAAAAAAAAGAAAATAATTCTTTCTCATTTATGCTTACATACACACATGCACACACACGCACGCAAGCGCATGTGCATGCATGCATGTATGCAGACATGTTTTAGTGTGCACACATGAACACGCACACATGCGAGCACACACCCATACAAGCATGCACATACGCATGCAGAAGTTCCAGTTTATTTTCTTTTTCATACACTTTTAATCGGTCATCCAGTCCAATCTATGCTCCTCTGCACAAATTAGAGCATGTTGTCTTGTATACGTACACACAGCACTTGTCATTTCATCCTGTGTGCAACTGTGTGTGTTTCAGGCAAGCGAGTGATCATGGACCTGATCCCTAACCAGACCAGCAGGAACCACACATGGTTCATGAAGAGCCAGAAGGAGGAGGGCAAGTATGCCAGCTATTACGTCTGGGCAGACCCAAAGGCTGGCAGGGAGCCAAACGCTTGGGTGAGCGTTCTCTTGTTGTGTTAAGCATGCATGGACTGGCTTTCTGAAGTGTTGGTACTGATTGAGAGCACATGAGGCAATCATCCGAACAGGATAAAACACACACGCACACACACACACACACATACACACACACACACACACACACACACACACACACAAAAATACAACACCGAAGCAAACTGCAAACATTTTAGTTTCGCTAACAACAAATGCAACAGTACCATCAACAGCGCAAAACAATGGCCAGGTCATATAACAGTCCTTCCAGTTCTTGTGACACAAATAAAACGAAGAAAGAAACAAACAAGTACACACAGAAAAAGGAATATTGACCCAAGTGACCCCAGTGAAGGTCACTTGGACAGGGAAGGTCACAGCCATTATTGATGTAGATCACTCATTCAAATCTCATCAGTGACCATCGAGGTAAAATTATTCACAGGATATGAATGAGAGGAATAAAAGCAAATCAGTAAATGACCCTGGTATTTGAATTGAATTGCCATTTTGATTAAAGGTTTGACACTTTTTGGTTTCTTGCTCTCTGATTAATTTTTGTTTATTTTTGATAATTCTGTTTCCATCCCGGAGATGACACCTTGTGGTTGGCTGGGTTTATAAGCAGCATGATTTCTTTTCATCTTACTAGAAGATTACTAACTTACCTAGGCCTCTAATCCCTGCTTGGGTATAGGCTGTGAGCAAGAGACCTTCATAGTCCTCAGTCCTGTGCTTTTGCCTCTGTTTGGCTCCATGTCAGGCCCATCTTCTGGCTGTCTGCCTGGAGTTCTCTTTGCCGGTGTTTCTCAGTGTTTCTGAAGCAAACACGTTTTTTTATTCTTGCAGGGCATGGGTGCTGACCCTATGCCCAACCCCCAGCCTCGAGGAAGATGATATCACTATTTGTCTATTATCTACCACTTGGCTTATATATCACAGATTGACAAAAGTTTACATTTGGGCCAACAGCAGAGTGAGAGCTGTATTATCAATGGTTTCTCCAGCCAGTGGGAAACCATTTACAGCTTAGTCTTTTGTGAAGGACTACGACTCTCAAACTAGGAGGCAAAATTGCACTGGCTCTTAGTGCTGCAGCCTTGTGGGCTAGCTGGCATTTGGGAACCATCCCAACGATGACTGTCCTAAAACCCTCATGGCCGAGAGTGGGGATGTACTTGGGCTACTATGATCAAATTCTAGCCCAAATAGTCGGAACAGCAGTTGCCTTCTCTGCTGTTCTGATGGTCATAGTCAGACACGACTGACTATCATATATATACCCTTTAACCTGTGTGGCTTGAGTGGCCATGCTGAGAGGATGCAGGTCACAAAGTATCAGATAAAATGATAGAACAAGATGTGCTGAGCAGCAATGGCACAATGTTGTGTCCCTTCCCTAGCAAAAGTAGCTCATCTTGCTTATTGTTGATTGTTTCATGCTCCTGGCTCATTCAGATCTGGTTTGATGAAGTATAAGTTAGCAAGCATGACATGATGCATTGAAGTGATGTTGAAACAGATGTCCTGGCCGTGTAACTTGTTTCAGGAGCGGGAAGATGGGAGTGGAAAGATGTGGGTGTGGAACAGCGAGCGTCAACAGTATTACCTCAGTCAGTTTGACGGAACCGCTGATCTGAATCTGACCAATGAAAACGTCATTGAAGAGTTTAAGGTAGCTTGGTTTTCTAGCTTCAAGAATGTGATGTTTTGTTTGTGTTTCTTTGCTTGCCACACAAAGATTCTGCCTGTCTCTGTTTATGTCTATGTCTGTGACTGTCTTTCATGCCCCCCCACCCCCCCCCACACCCTCCCCTCTCTCTCTGTCTTTTAATGCATATGTTAACCTGTTTCATGCCTGTAAGATGTCAGCTGATGTACAAGACAAAGTGCTCCACCAGTACGGCAAAGATGTCCACTCACATCCTGCATCTATTCCAATTTTCCTTTCATCCACGTTTGGTTCACTGAACACAGAAAATATCTGAACAGTTAGCTTTATGTGGCAGGAAAGGTTGGCTGTGTGAGCTGGCTTCCTTCCTTAGCAAGGTGGTCTGCACGCTCGTTGCCTGGGAGGCCTACATGTGCAGGCACCCACTGGAGGGTCGTTGGGGCTGTTTGGGTAAGTGTTGCAAGAGAGGCCTTAAGGGACTGGATCAGTGGACCAGGATCAGGGGAGTCAAGGGCCTGGAGTGTGGACATGGAGTCAGTGAAGATGGAGATGCTGCCAAGGGGCTTTCCACAGGAGGAGAGGAATTCTGCTGCTGTTTTAATGGCCAGGACTTCAGCTCTGAAATTGGAGTCACTGATCAGATGACTGACTTGTTTGTAGAGACAAACTGGCTTGCGCAGCAGACAGTGTAGTGGGCCTAGATGCATTTTGGAGTGGGTGAAATGTTATGAAAGAGCTTCTTCTTCTGCAGGACTAAATTCTTGGGTGTCACAAAACTTGACTGCGCTGTTTCTTAGTATATGTGACCGTCTCCCACAAAATAATAGATAACTCGTGCTGCATTCAATTGCGCTACAGGCAAAAACAGTGCTGAAGGTCCATCTGGGGTAAATCCAGTTTTTTGCACCAGTGCATAGTTCAGCCTCTGAATTTCAACATGTCTCGCTGTTTTTGCCGAATTCAAACTATAAATTTGAAAATATAGTTAATTTCCGCACCTACGTGGAACAGTTATCCATAAATACATAAACACATAATAAAGTGGAAATGGAAGATACTTAGAGTGTGAATCACTGAAATAAAGAATGAACAAAAATGGGCCACACTCAGTGAACCCCTGCGCACCCACCCACACTGGCATATTTAAAGTACAAAAAATAAAAAAGATAAATTTAAAAAATTCGCAGGTTTATTTCAACAGAATCAAAATTTAGATGTGCATCATTCTAATTTTGATGTGAAAGAAATGAAAACAAAAGAAGCTTTGTTTGTTGAGAGATCAAGAGGAAAAAATTCTTTTACACCCCAAAACAACCATTCAAAATTACATTAATATTATCATCAAGTATAAATATCATTGCCCAAAGCATGTACAGACCCTAGTTTGAAACCTTGCTAACTTTCACAGACATACAGCTAAAAAAAACCCAACCCCGTTACAAGGGGAAAATCTCAAGAGTCAGTTGCAAAACTTTAAGGCTGTTTTTCTCAAAATGGTTGCTGCACTACTAACACACTTTGAACTACCGTAACTTCTACTTTTTTTAACATAGGAACATGTTTTGTACATCATTGGAAAGGTCTTTTCGTCTTCTTTACAATGGTGTATCTTTATATCCTAAAAAATCGACTTATCTATCATTTTGTTGAAGCTGGTCACATATTATAATTGACATTTCATGTTGATTGAATCCATCTTTGTCATTGTTGAGACAGTTGAAATATCAAAGAGAACAGACAATCTAAGCCATACTGTGTTACCTTTATTCAGGCTGACTTTCATGAACAAGAACCTGACACCCATGAATACTTATTTTGATGCATACTGTATTGTGAAGAAAATGTTTTCAGAAAATCATGCAGTTCTGGGCAGGCCAAGGCATCAGTGGTTTTCACATCAACGACTTGGAGTACCTGACAGAAAACCCTGACCACACCACCAGCCTCCCAGCAGTGAGTTCATTTCTGAAGGGTGTGCTTCACAGTCGCTGCCATCATCACTCAGCCTCAGCCTCTGTGTGGCTGTCCTGTCTGCCCTGTTTAGTTTATGTCTAAAGACATGGTGTAATTTTCTGAAATAAAGATGAATTGTAAAAACCTGCTGTAATTTCATTGAAAATAAGGTGAAAACTGTTAACTTTTTTTGTGTGCTGATTTCTGATGGGGCTTCTCTATAACCTGGAGTGCTTCATTTGTTGCAGTCATATTAGCATCCATCTGTATGGTCATTGTGTCAACATATATGTGTCTTGCCTTCCGTTCACAAACATGCTGAAGCCATACATTATATGGTGAAAATGGTTTACCTTTGAATGGAGAGCAGAATTGACATGAGAATGTCTGCATAGAAATTTGACAGCTGGTGTAGCTAAACTTAATCATTTTGGTGTGTTGGATGTGCATTCAAATACCCCCAGCCCGCCCCTTCGCCCCACAACACACACCTCTTTCCCCTCCACCTCAGGCCTCTTTCCTCCAGCATGGATTTACACACTCATGCACACTTATAAAAACACACATGACAAGTGTGCATTCACATCTACACTGAACATACATGTACCAACACACATACACATCCCACAGACAAAAACTTTTGACCCCCTGTGAATTATTGTGTTAAAATATAACCTTTACTTTTTCATAATTGTTAAGACATGAGAAATGCTTTTCAGATAAGGCCTCATTATTATGTCATTGGAGGCAATTTATAAGTTATATACTTTTGTATTTTCAGTCAACAGAGACAAAGCACTATGCAGAAAATGTCGATGTGGTGGACGCCCTGCGTGGAATAGTGGATGGTCTGGACAACAAACCGGGTCGAGAGAAGTGAGGCTCAATTCTCTTGTGTCTGCCACTGTCGTGTTTGTCTTGGTGCTGTATACAGTTGGCTCTAACGTTGCATTAAATGGCAGATTTTTTTTTTTTTTTTTAATGAAAAAAGATGATAAAGAAGCATATTGCAGTTTTTGGTGTCAAGTAACGAAAAAAATCTTTTTCTTGTCTATGCCACTGTTCAGCCACTGAATAAAGAGAACCATGTTTGCAAAATCAGACTGAAATGCAAAAAAAAAAAAAAAAAAAAAAAACCCACAAAAAAACAACAACAACAACAAAAAGAAAAAAGAAAAAGAAAGACACAATAGGAAGAAACCAAGAGAGGAGAACTACAGAAGGAGTGGGAGAGTAAGGAGTGCTAGTGTATCCCCCAAATCCAGGAATGTGGATTTGAAAAGATTATGTAAGAGTGTTGCTGGACTGGTGATTTGTGTTTGAGGGCTTTCTGGTTTTCAGGTCACTCCAGTTTCATTATGTTGCAGGTTTAAGACAGTATGAAACTGTTCGTATACATTTGTTTGACAGCTGACCTGTCTATTAACTGTTGGTATACTTTGTGTGTGATGGCTGGCCTGTCTGTGTTAACTGTTGGTATACTTTGCGTGTGATGGGAGGCCTGTCTGTGGTAACTGTTGGTATACTTTGCGTGTGATGGGAGGCCTGTCTGTGTTAACTGTTGGTACACTTTGTGTGTGATGAGAGGCCTGTCTGTGGTAACTGTTGGTATACTTTGTGTGTGATGGTTGGCGTGTCTGTGTTAACTGTTGGTATACTTTGTGTGTGATGGTTGGCGTGTCTGTGGTAACTGTTGGTATACTTTGTGTGTGATGGTTGGCGTGTCTGTGTTAACTGTTGGTATACTTTGTGTGTGATGGTTGGCGTGTCTGTGTTAACTGTTGGTATACTTTGTGTGTGATGGGAGGCCTGTCTGTGTTAACTGTTGGTATACTTTGCGTGTGATGGGAGGCCTGTCTGTGTTAACTGTTGGTACACTTTGTGTGTGATGAGAGGCCTGTCTGTGGTAACTGTTGGTATACTTTGTGTGTGATGGTTGGCGTGTCTGTGTTAACTGTTGGTATACTTTGTGTGTGATGGTTGGCGTGTCTGTGGTAACTGTTGGTATACTTTGTGTGTGATAACTGGCCTGTCTGTGTTAACTGTTGGTATGCTTTGTGTGTGATGGTTGGCCTGTCTGTGTTAACTGTTGGTATACTTGTGTGTGATGGTTGGCCTGTCTGTGTTAACTGTTGGTATGCTATGTGTTTGATGAGAGGCCTGTCTGTGTTTAACTGTTGGCATACTTTGTGTGTGACAACTGGCCTGTCTGTGTTAACTGTTGGTATACTTTGTGTGTGACAACTGGCCTGTCTGTGTTAACTGTTGGTATACTTTGTGTGTGACAACTGGCCTGTCTGTGTTTAACTGTTGGTACACTTTGCATGTGATGGGAGGCCTGTCTGTGTTAACTGTTGGTATGCTTTGTGTTTGATGAGAGGCCTGTCTGTGTTTAACTGTTGATACACTTTGCATGTGATGAGAGGCCTGTCTGTTTTTAACTGTTGGCATACTTTGTGTGTGACAACTGGCCTGTCTGTGTTAACTGTTGGTATACTTTGTGTGTGATAACTTGCCTGTCTGTGTTAACTGTTGGTACACTTTGTGTGTGATAACTGGCCTGTCTGTGTTAACTGTTGGTACACTTTGTGTGTGATGGGAGGCCTGTCTGTGTCAACTGTTGGTACACTTTGCATGTGATGGGAGGCCTGTCTGTGTTAACTGTTGGTACACTTTGCATGTGATGGGAGCATGTCTGTGTTAACTGTTGGTATACTTTGTGTGTGATAACTGGCCTGTGTGAGTTTAACTGTTGGTACACTTTGCATGTGATGGGAGGCCTGTCTGTGTTAACTGTTGGTATACTTGTGTGTGATGGTTGGCCTGTCTGTGTTGGTATGCTATGTGTTTGATGAGAGGCCTGTCTGTGTTTAACTGTTGGCATACTTTGTGTGTGACAACTGGCCTGTCTGTGTTAACTGTTGGTATACTTTGTGTGTGACAACTGGCCTGTCTGTGTTAACTGTTGGTATACTTTGTGTGTGATGGTTGGCCTGTCTGTGTTGATACACTTTGCATGTGATGGGAGGCCTGTCTGTGTTTAACTGTTGGCATACTTTGTGTGTGACAACTGGCCTGTCTGTGTTAACTGTTGGTATACTTGTGTGTGATGGTTGGCCTGTCTGTGTTGGTATGCTATGTGTTTGATGAGAGGCCTGTCTGTGTTTAACTGTTGGCATACTTTGTGTGTGACAACTGGCCTGTCTGTGTTAACTGTTGGTATACTTTGTGTGTGACAACTGGCCTGTCTGTGTTAACTGTTGGTATACTTTGTGTGTGACAACTGGCCTGTCTGTGTTTAACTGTTGATACACTTTGCATGTGATGGGAGGCCTGTCTGTGTTAACTGTTGGTACACTTTGTGTGTGATAACTTGCCTGTCTGTGTTAACTGTTGGTACACTTTGTGTGTGATAACTTGCCTGTCTGTGTTAACTGTTGGTACACTTTGTGTGTGACAACTGGCCTGTCTGTGTTAACTGTTGGTATACTTTGTGTGTGATGGGAGGCCTGTCTGTGGTAACTGTTGGTATACTTTGTGTGTGATAACTGGCCTGTCTGTGTTAATTGTTGGTATACTTGTGTGTGAAGGGAGGCCTGTCTGTGTTAACTGTTGGTACACTTTGCGTTTGCTGGCTGGCCTGTCTGTTTTAACTGTTTGTACACTTTGTGTGTGATGGGAGCCTGTCTGTGTTAACTGTTGGTACACTCTGTGTGTGATGGGAGCCTGTCTGTGTTAACTGTTGGTGTTGTATTGTGTTATTATTATAGTACTGTATTACTCTTTTTAGTCACAACAGATTTCTCTGTGTGAAAGTTGGGCTACTCTCCCCAGGGATAACGCGTCGCTGCACTGAGAGCTCCACCCATTTTTGGGGTATTTTTTCCTGCCTGTAGTTTTTTATTTTGTTTTCCTATTGAAGTGGATTTTTCTGCAGAATTTTGCCTGGGACAACTCTTTTTGTTGCCATGGGTTGATGTACTTGCGCTAAGTGCATGCTGCATGTGGGACCTCAGTTTATTGTTCATCCGAATGACTAGCATCCAGATCACCGCTTAAGGTCTAGTGGAAGGGGAGAAAATACTGGTGACTATGGTGGGATTCGAACCAGCAGGTTCAGATTCTCACGATTCCTGGGCGGGTGTGTTACCTCTGGGCCACAACTCTATGGAATCGTGTTGTGTTACACTTTGTGTGTGATGGATGGCGTGTCTGTGTTGTGACAGACTCCTGGTGGGCACAGTGCGGTTGTGCTGGCAGTGACAGACTGTGGCTGTTCAACGGAGGGAGGGGGAGGCTTGGGCTATCTGTGTTAACTGTTGGTACATTGAAAGTTTGACAGCTGGCATGTTTGTTGCAACTTCATATATGTTAGACTCGACTTCGGTCTGAGAGACTGATTGGTGTGAGTGACAAACCTTTGAATGCACATGTAATTTCCAGTCGGATTAATAAAGATGTATTGTATTGTATTGTATTGTATTGTATTATTAGTACACTTCAGATTTGACAGATGAGATG
>JAAQRG010020806.1:0-12500 GCA_011634625.1 Babylonia areolata
GAAACAACAGATCACGATATTCTTCTCAAACATCTTCATCACACTTTCTGGCACAGCCCTCGCTTGGTAAAAATCCGTTTTATTGTCAACAGTTCGCAGATGAGACCCAACTCGCAATTTTTGTTGTTTTTTTTCTAAAGTTATTTTGCTATCATTCGCAAAATCAAAGTGATGCGCATTGTTGCAGTGACGGAATGGTGCTGACTAACATGCTTATACTTAATGACATAAAGACAGAAGCCATACTTAAGTATAACTTTATAGCTATAAATCCGCGTTTAGACATATTTCAAACCATATCTTGACTGTCTGCAATGCTGATGTCAACTTTACAAATTCTGTCAGAAACAGGGATGCATATTTTGATTCAGCTCTGTCCATACATGACCATGTCAGAAACTCATGTAAAACCGCAAACTTCCAACTGAGATAAATCCGCACCATTCGACTGTATCTGACTGTTGAAGCTACTACTGGCTTCATCTGTTCCTTGAACCTCTGTCGCAGTGATTACTGCAATTCACTACTTGTTGTTTCGGCCTTCTGATTTCATATCACGCCTTAATTCTCTCCATACGAACGGCGAAAGAGACGACGTTAACAGCGTTTCACCCCAATTACTATCATCAAAATATTTCAAGCGGAAGGCTCTTATACTGAAGACGTGAATGTTGACAAAGTATACCACAATTCTGACGACGGAAGCTAAAGGTTGGGTCATTCAGACACCCACTGGACATCCGAGGGGTCTGTGTAGAGGAGAAGAGAGGACTGGCCGTACAGAGTGAGTTAAGACGATATTCAACAATGCTGTTAAAGTTATTTTCAGAAAGTAAAAAAAAGACCATATTATCCCTCTCTTACGTCAATTTCACTGGTTGCCAATCCCGTACAAAAATCAGTACAAAACTGGCGTACTGGCTTATCGCCACTTCGAGTGATCTTCGAGTGCTCTTCTAGAGAAAAGCTCCAAGTCCCCAGGGACTTTAAAGACATTTTGGTCAAAGAGCCTTTCAGTATTAAACACCTGTCTGGAAAATAACTTTTGGGTGTGACTGAGGTTATCGCGAGAACAGGGTATTAAAAGCCATATAATAATTTTTATGGGGTATTTTTTCTGACTTGGTTATGAATGATGGTGAAGATGGCAACGACGCTGCTATAGAGGTTCATTTACCAGTAGGTTTGGGGCTTCGTGACAAGGCTGTACTCTTCGTTTCGTTTCATAATAAATCTCAGCACCATCCAGGCTCAATAGATACAGGCATCTACAGTGTTTGTCAGGAAATTTGCATAACACTTCCAAGAACGCAACCGTAAAGTGGATGACTCGCGACTGTCTTTGGGCAGGAGCTGGTAACGGGCCGAAAAAACCCTTCCCGACGGGGGTCGAAACGGTGTGTCCCAGTCGTCAGTTCGCGACGCTGCCCACTTCGCCACCAGTGAACCTGCACTGTTCCGTCTTGTCCAGTAACCCGTCCTTACCCCATCCTATTCCATCCGCTCATGGTTCTCTGCAGGGGATTTCCTTATTCCCATATGCTTCATTTGTTGTCTCATAATTATTTCAAGCTATATACCCCTGTTGTTTTTCTGCTTCCCTCTCATGTCCTTTCTTTATAATCCCATCTCTCTCTCTATTTCCGTCTCTTTCCCTCTCTTTGCCCTCTTCTCTCCTATTATCCCTTTCCTAATTAACGCTGTAGCAAAACCGTCCAGTGATATTTCGTCGTTTGGACAAATACAAATATATTGATTATTTGCTTTGAAGAACAGGATTGTCAGCTTTTCTCCTACACAAGCGAAACATGGACTGGTACATGCAATGTGAAAAATACACCCAGATCATTCTCTCTCTCTCTGTCTCTCTCTCTCTCTCTCTCTCTCTCTTTTATCAGGGGGGGGGGGGTGGGGGGGCGGAGGGGAGAAGAAAAGAAGAAGAAAAAAAGAACATGAAGTTTATTTCCTGAGGGTGAAGGGATAAATATAAGTGACTTTTACATTCGGCGTCTGGACAAAATTGAAGTTATTAAGAACAATACAGACACAAAAAGCAATTATTCACCACAGCCCCCAAAAAACAAACAAACAAACAAAAAAAACAAAACAAAAAAAAAAAACAACCACCTACGAAATAAAGTGAGCATGCGCATCACGTAACTGAATATAAGGTGAAGTGTAAATGTACTGTACGACGATATGTATAAATGATACAGTGTTGAGGGAGAGAGAAATCAAGAATGAAAGTATGAAAAAAAAAGAAGAAGAAAGACTAGGTGGAGAAACAGAAAGGCAGGCAGACTGACAGATGCTGAGACAGATGGAGAGTGAGAGAGAGAGAGAGAGAGGCATAAACACAATAGTAATAATCAATGAAATTGTAAGTCATATTTTCATAATAACGTAAAGCACATCACAGATTTCATGAGGTATGCATGGTATGTTGGGTTTTTTTTTTTGGGGGGGGTTGGGTTTTTTTGTGGTTTTTTTGTTGAATAAGCGGATTCTTTTAACTGTATTCACTTTAATACATAACAATTCATTCCATATGCAACCGTCTGAGTAAGAAAGACTGCAACTGAATCGAGCAATCCTTGGAAGTGGTACAGGAATCCTGTGGACATGACGGCGAGTGTTAATAACAAATCTAAACAAGACATGATATTAAACATAAATAAGCCTTATTTTTTCAACGTTTGTTGGCATTGGAAGAGTATCCAAAGCTGTCTAACCAGGAAAGTTTAGTGATGAGGATTTTTGGAGTCATTTTTAATGGTCACCTGTGGAGACTCAAATGAAGTTTCAGAGTATTTCACTTTCAGAGTGAATCACATAGGCTAATGTTGAAACGTAAGTAATGTGGGACTGCACATAAGCACTGAAAAATAACTCACGACAACGAAGAGAATAACTGAATCTTTATTTTCCAACGGTGAAGATATTAGCACTTTCGCCGACTTACATATCTGCCGTTGTTCTAAGAGACACACACACATATACACATATAAATGTTGTTATACTGAATACATGGATAACGCAGCGTCAAACTGAGAGACACAACATCACTCACATCTCTATGAAACGAGAGAGAGAGAGAGAGAGAGAGAGAGAGAGAGAGAGAGAGAGTCCAACTATGTGTCTACCTCCCTTTCATAGAGGAGGAGTAGGAGAGACAGAGAAACAGACAGCAGAGTGAGAGACAGTACTCACAGAGAGTCGGGCAGACAGACCGATAGATCTTTCAATGGACCACGTTTTACACACAGAATGACTCAGATAAAAAAAATAAAACAACACACACACACACACACACACACACATTCTACTTCATCCTCTCTCCTCAAAATACTCACATCAGTGTGGGACCAATAGGAATGGTCAAACTCAAAGGTCTTTGTTTTCGCATCCTTGGGTCCAGCTTTGGGGTTAGTTATGGCTGAAAAAAGAAATAAATATGTATCTATATCTTTTTTGTTTTATCTTTTGCTTCTTTGGCCTGTCATGTACATATTCAGCCTCGGTACTCTCTCTCTCTCTTTCTCTCTCTCTTCTTCTTCTGCTTTCTTCCACCCTTACATTACTCTTTTTCTGTTCACTATTTCATACCCTCCTCATTTCACTCCCGTCAATATATATATATATATATATATATGTGTGTGTGTGTGTGTGTGTGTGTGTGTGTGTGTGTGTGAATGTATGTACTGACTGGTTTTGTTGTTTTCCATGGCAATGATGCACTCGGCGTCACGAGACATCTCCCGGCTGTTGAAGGGTCGGACCCTCACTGCCACCTTCACTGACGACATGATGGCGACCTGTAACACACGTATGCACGCATGCGAACACACACGCATACACGCGTGCGCGCACATTCAAAATTATACCAATATCACGTGATGCATGTGTGATGATGATGATAATGAGAAGGAGGAGGAAGAGGAGGAGGAGGAGGAGCAAAGAGAATGGAAAAAGAAAAATAATTAACCCAAACCATAAAGCATCCAAAAATCCTAATCACAGTGTCAGCCGAAATACTGGCGTCAACCTCAATCATTTACTCAACCTAGACCCAACATCATCCTATGACGTCATCCTAAACCCAGCGCCAACGAATGCCAGCCTAAAATCGAGAATGAAAGCGCCATCCTGGTCCTAATACACAAACTAAACCCTCTCGCTAAATCACATTCCCGCTCCAATCCACTCAAAGTCCAATCCAAACAAAATAAAATCCCTACTGGTAACCCTAATCCAAACATTTACTCAAACACAAATTCTTATTAAATCAATCAAACTCTTACACCAACTTAAACTTCACACACATCCAAACCCGTCTGCCAACTCAAATCTACCACCCGCCAAAACTCTGCCGAAAACTCAAACCCAACACCCATCCAAATACTATCACCAATTCACATTTAACACCCTCAAAACTCTGCCGCTAACTTCAACCTAACACCCACCGAAACCCTAACATCAACTCAAACTCTAAAACAGCCGCAAGTCTGAAACCATCCTAAACACGGATATCGCCGTAAATCCTACCACCAACTGGTTACAAACACTCAACGCCACTCAACGCTTCCACAAAATATCAGCCAGCCAGCAATTCAGAACACCGACCGCAAAAGGATGCACGGATGGCTACTTCCGTTTCACATTACTAATGCCGTCATCCAGTCTGGCTTTGCTGGTGAATTGATCAGTGAACAAAATGATCGAGTCGCTGAGAGAGCTTATGGGAGTGGAAGAAAATGGAAAGACCCAGACGCAGGCATCTGAAACCGCAAACTGAGCCAGTGAACGACGGTAATCCTGGACACATCTATCATTCAAACCCACAAAGTCAGTATCACTGACAAAATGAACGTTGAGGGGAATGGTCAACCGAAAGCATTGTATTTTTACTCCACACAGAACGCAAACCCTAGAGCTAGTAGAAACTCACACTGTAACACTACTCAAAATCTAGCCTACAATTTAAGTCCTTATCCAGTCTTTAACATCACTCAAAATCTAAACTGAACTAAAAGGCACGTCCTAATCCAAACTGCAATGTCAGTGGAAACCCGGCCAGCCCGAACTGTACCGCTGTCCTATAAAAACACACAAAAACCCCCCACCGTAATCGTGGCCGAAACCGGCACTATCCAGAACTGCTACCACAGGCAACCTCCACACCACATGTTAGCGACAATGATGATAGTGATGGTGGTAATTACGACGACGATGATTAGAAACTGTTTTGCATTCGGGGACAAACCGGATGAGACACAGTATGAGGATACATACAATCAATACACTCGCTTGTGTGTGTGTGTGTGTGTGTGTGTGTGTGTGTGTGTGTTATATGAGCAAGCAGGCAGAGAAATGTATCTGCTATCATCAAAATATAAGTTTTATATGCTTTAATTATAATGAATATGCAAATCAATTTGTTTGGAGTCTAAAACCACCATTTTGCGTGAACAGACTGTAAATAATTCAATAGCCAATCTATTGACAGAGAAAGTGCAAGGGAATAAAGAGATAATCGAAATTTGGACATGGTAAAATTTGGGTTGGCGGTGACGACGACAACGATAACAGCCAAGATTTACAAGATCGAGGTTTAATCTTGTGACACGTCAGTCTATACACGAATCATATGCCTGTATACTGATCGTCTTTATGATAATGACGATGAGGACAACGACGACGACGATTATGATGGAGATGGTGATGATGATGTTGATGACAACAATGACAGTAGTATTCCAAGAATTGTAACATGGTGGTCATATTTTATTAACTAATTCAATGAAATGGAGAAAAAAAGAAAAATAAACGAGTGGGCGAGTGGGGCGAAGACAATGATTAAAATCAATCAAGATCGATCACGTACACCATGTGTGTGTGTGTGTGTGTGTGTGTGTGTGTGTGTGTGTGTGTGATTGTTTTACAAACGAAAGTGCAACTGGGATACTCAAAGCTGCACACAAAACCATGAAAGATGTAACGGATCTGTGTGCGATTTTTGAAAATGGAAAACAAAAGAATTATAAGTCTTTGCCTTCTCTCTGTCTCTATCTGCGTGTCTGTCTGTCTGTCTACCTGATTGTCTGTCTGTATGGAAGCGCATCTTTCCCTTCCTCTCTTGTGTGCTCTTCCTGTCTCACCATTTGTTTTCTTTGCGCACTGTTTCGTTATCTGCCTCTATCTGTCTGCCTCTGTCTGTCTGCCTGCACCCCTCTCTCTCCCTCTCCCCCTCTCTCTCTCCCCATCTCTTCCATTCTTGTCTATCATTCTTCCATCTTTCTTTCGTAGCTAATTGTTAAACAAAGTACTGAAACCTTCCAGTCTAACAGACCCAGTGGCACTACGGTATCGAAATAAAAAAAAAATCAACCCTTTAGTAGAAAAATGTGGAACTCATTGGGAAACAAGACCGAATGAACACGGCAGAAAGGCAGAGCCAAACAGTGTATATCTTCAGTCTTTTTTTCATTCTACCCCTCGTGACTTCAGTTTGTCATGTTTCACAGTTGCGTATTGCGTAAAAAGTATCACTGTATAAAATGAAACTGCGACAGGTTAAAGTGCTCGTGGTGCCTTAAAGAATTTTCATTTCCAGTTTGTTGACATTGCTCAGTATTTCTACGACAATCAATCATCATTTCATTACCGTTATCCTCATCAACAATATCACCTTTGGCAACTGTAGATGCTGGGAAATGTTATGGCTGTTGTCACTCTTATTATCATTATTATTATTAGCATGGCCGCCCTTATCTCCCGAGCATTTTCTCCTTTGTCAAAACATCACACTTAACCAAATACTGAGAAAATAACACATCCCGCTGCTTCACTTGACAATCATCGGTGGTATCAGAAACCTCTATACTGTGGGTTACAGATGGACATTAGCATTACTGAGAACGACAGCAACAGCTATGACGCATCCATCGCACCCAACGATCAATTCAGAAATTCGGGTGGTCATTATCTCGGCGATGACACATCCTTCGCTGTCCAAAACTGAAACCGAAATACTTCGTGGGGATAACATGACTTAGTAAGGCGTCTGTGGCTTACCTTGTGTAACTCGTGCGGTGGAGAATATGAAGGAAAAGGAGATGAATAATATATCTGCTGGCAGATTCTCTACCAGCTGGCCAGAATTATTGATCACTTGGTAAACAATGTCTTTGATCCTTCCTCCACTCAGTCAGTCCATGGTGACCGTCAGCCTTGACACACCAAAGGAGAACAGAAATCTAGGAAGAGAATGTCTCAACGGGTCTGATCGCTGATGAAGTTGAAGACGTACTAGCGACAAGAGAGAAACAGAAATTTCAGAGCAAAGCTGTGGAAGCCATTCTCGTCTGCGACACTTCTCATGTTAATCAGCAGACGACGTCACCCTGGTTGGCTACCGCGCAGACGCGTGGCCCATAATCCTCCGCGTCTCTCACATAATCAATGTCTGGAACGCAGCGGCTCCGAAGTACCGGTGGTGACGGAGGCTGGAGAGTGTGTGTGTGTGTACTTGCCAGCGCCCGCGTTGCGATTCTTCCGCGCTGGCTTTGATTAGCAGAAATTTTTATTATTTATCAATGCACATCAAGAGGTTAGGCATAGTTCTGATGTATCAGGCTTAGATTAGACAGGCGGACATATTCACAGAGTATTTGTTGTAGTAAAACTGTTGTGGGCGAAGGATTTTATTTTTTCCACAGCAACAATGCTGGAAAGGTGTATTCGCACGGGAGGGTGGGTGGGTAGAAAGCTGGGGAGGATGGGGGAGGACCGGGGTGGTGATCGATAAAACGTGCTGAGGTCAGAGAAATCTGCCTCCTCCGGAAGGTTCTGACACTCGGTACTTAGCAACGTCTGTGTGACGCTTTAATATTATGGCCAGGGATGGCAAGGCAAAGTGTGGGCAGTTGGTGATTGATGTGTCGGGTGTTGTGATGTCAGCTAAGGTATCGGTCTGTCCGGGAAGTGCTTGTGAGTCAGAGAACCTCGTGTCTCCCGTCTGTCTTGAGCTCTATCGGTCAGTTGCTGCCAGATCCGCTGAGTGTGTGTGTGTGTGTGTGTGTGTGTGTGTGTGTCCTCAGCCTGCCCTTCTGCCTTTGTCTGCACTGTATTTTGTGCCCTGTGTGCATCGTCCTGACTTGTTTGTCCCCCTCCTTCTCTCTCTCTCTCTCTCTCTCTCTCTCTCTCTCTCTCTGTGATCAAAAAATAAAAAGGCAGAAGACAACAATATTGAAAGGATTTCATAGGTGTGTTTTAAAAGAAGATAAACAAAAGAAAAGACAAGTGTATGTTAAAGAAAGGAAAACATATGTAGCATTAAGGAAAAGAAAATTATGAAATTAATGGAATGAGGATAAAACAGTTAAAAGAATCTGTGAATGACTCGATTTCCTTTTGGTCAATTATATGGACAGTCAATAGAAAAAAATCGTTTATAACGGAAAATTCATTGCAGCAGTGGTATGTATGATCATTTTTCCAATGACGGCGTGACTATTCCTACTGCTGAAACTGACAATTATATTAATGACGATACTGATGGTGTTAATGATGATGAAAATATTGAACCTATATTCAACGATCCGATTTCTAGGGAATAAATCATTACAGGTTTAAAAAAACAACAACTGAAGTGTGGGAAAAGTTCTGGTCCAGAAAAAATTATTTGAAAAAATGTTAAAACATGCCAATTCAAATGTTACAGATTTTTGTATTGTTTTATTCAACAAACGTTTTCAAAGTGGAACTTTTCTTTTGCAGTGGGCAAAATCTGTTATCATACCAGTACATAAAAGGGGACGTTAATAACCCCGGTAACTATCGTGGAATAGGCGTATAACAAGTATAATAAGTACAGTGGACACGTGTATTCTAAATAAGATATTACCTGATGGGCAGACAGAGAGAAGAAAAGTTGTCGAGGAACAAGCAGGATTTAGAGCTAATTATAATATCATCAATTATATCTTTACATTGTTTGCATTGGTACAGAAGTATCTGTCCAGCAATATGAAACTATACATAGCCTTTCTTGACAAAAAAAGAAACAACAACCTTTGAATCTGTTACTCGTAGGAGATTGTGGAATGTTCTTCGAAAAAATGGTGTGTTTGGTAAGTTGTATAAAGCTCTGAGGGATGTATATGATTCAGTGCTTGCATGTGTACGTGATAAGTGTGCACATAGTGACTTTTTTCGTGTCCTCGTGGAGTACAGCAAGAATGTGTGTTGAGCCCAAATGTGTTTTCCATTTTTATTAACGAATTAGCAGTTGATTTATCAAGGAAAAGAAGGCATGGTATTCAAATGATTCCAAATGCTGTCGAAATATTTTTGTTATTATTTGCTGATGATGTGATTCTTTCGTCTGGAATAATCTGGGGACTTCAAGATCAGTTAAATGTATTAAAAGAAGATACAGATTGTTTGTGTTTAACTGATGAAACAAATGTTATGATTTTTCTTGAGGGAGGTCACTTGTCTGCTTGTGAGAAATGGTATTATGATAATGTAGAACTGAACGTTGTAAATCCTTAAAGTACTTATGAACATTGTTCACAGCCAAATTAAGCCTTAACCTGGCATGAGATGAAACTTGTCGTAAAGGTAAGAAAGGTGTACTGGAAATACTTAAGACAATGGGAAAGTTAAACTGTATTGATGTTTATGTGTTCTAAAGATGAAACTGTAGATAATTTTAGTAAAACTCTGTTAGACCTGTGTTTCCTGTTTGATATGATTGTCTTGAATGATTTTTGTGAGGGTGATAAAGAGTTAGAATATACGTTTGTGTCTCCTAACGGATGTTGTGTAATTGATTATTTTATGGTTTCTGTTGATTTGTTATCGAATTTTGATGTGCATGTTTGTGACTGCGTGGATTCATGGCTTTTGCCAGTTGAGGCAACTTGGAAAACTATTCGTCATAATCACAGCACAAATATAATGCATCAGGGTGAAAAAAAAAATGTATGGTCTAAAGAAAATGTCAACGTATCTAAAAACGAGCTCGACAGTCACGAATTCTAGGACAACATTCAGAAAGCATTCCAGTTATTAGATACTAAACTGAACGATAGTTCAATCCAGTTTGTTACTGTCTTTTATGGAGCTGCTGCATGCATGGTCCGAACAGTAGGAAAAAGAAGCAAGATATGTAATGCTTGGTTTGATGATGAATGTAAGTGTACGAAACAAAGAGTTAAAAGGTTACTGAAAAGATTTCAGAGGTGTAAAACACAAATGGACAAGACAGATAAAAGACAAGCATATGCTGCAGCCCGAAAAGAGTATATAAGATTAAGAAAATCAAAAGAGCAAGAGTTTGAAAAGAATAGATTAAAATGTTAAGAGATTCAGTCAGTGACTTCAAGACATTCTGGTCAGTGATAAGATCTGTCAACAGAAAAAAAAACGTTTGTGTGCAATGATATTTCTATGCAATAGTGGAGGTCAGTATACGGAAATACAGAAGTTAGAGTTGTTAATTTATATACGTATTCGGGGATAAAAGGTTACTGAAAAGGCCTATGATATGCTTTTGCAAAGGGAGTTAGAAAAAGAAAACTGTTGTTATAGACTGAAGAAGGTTCAAACTGACCACTGGTTTTGGAATTGTGTGGTTGTCCCAGTGTGCAGGAAACGAACAGCAGTTTATTGCAGAATTCTCAGATAGACTCATTTGTTCCTTTAAACAAAACTGGCATTCTGACATGGAAAGTAAAAAAGCATATTCTTGGTTATTTTCATTTAAAAGTATATTTCAACCTGAAGCATATCTTAGAATCAATACAGATAAGTGGCACAGAATAAATTATGCGATATTTAGGTTGAGAACTCTGGGTTTTAATGCAAACAGGAGATGGTTTGAACCTGGGACTTCCATGCAATCACCATGTCCTGTCTGTGGATACCAGGTGGATGACGAAAAACATTTTCTTTTTCAGTGTGAAGTGTATAATACTGTGCGAGAAAAATGTATATTCTTTAAAACAGATGTGGCTAGAAGCCATAATGTTGTTACCGTTTTATCATCTGATAATGAAATCATAATTAGATCGATCGCTAGATTCATTGCAGAAGCACAACCAGTAAGACAAAGGTACATTCGTCAAAATGGTATTAACAGCTTAGAAGGCACTTGATTATAATCAGTACAGAAGTTGCTTTTTTATTTGGACAAAACAGAAAACATAGTATTACATACATGAGTATATTGTTAAGTCAGTCTCTATAAGTTTTATATATTCTTGAGTAGATGGTCGAGTCAGTCCCCATTCATTTTGTCATTCTGCTATTATTATATTTTTGCTTTTCTTTAGTTCCATTTCCTTTAGTTTTTGTCAGGATGTGGCTTAAGTGTTTTCAGTCACTTCATATTTTCTTGGCTTAAATTGACTGAGTGACTGATAGAACAAAGCTAGTTTTTTTGTTATTTTGAAGCTAAAATATATGAATTTATGTTGTTGCCCCCTTGTCAAAAGACCTTTCTTGGCAATGACAATAAATAATTCCAGTGTCCAGTCTCTCTCTCTCTCTCTCTCTCTCTCTCTCTCTCTCTCTCTTCTGTCACTCTTTGTCTTTCTGTCTGTCTCCCCTCGTGGCCTCACCCCTCCTTGTGGCTCCCACTCCCCCCTTTTCCCGAGGGTCAAAGCCTGCATACTGATTCAAATACGCTACTTTGAGGAGAAACAGGGGGATGGTGGCTGCGGGTGGGGAGCAGATACGGGACCAACGCATAGACCCGACACGCTGGTCATGCCTGGAGATCCTAACCTAACGCTGCAGGGTGACCCATTTACCCCCCAAAAAAAAAGAAAAAGAAAAAAAAGAAAAAGAAAACAAAACAAAAATAAAACAAAAAAAACAACAACAAACAAAACAAAAAACAACAAAAAACAACAACAGTAACACTGTTAACAATAGCAATTAACTCGACAATTCCATTGATTTCAGATCGAAGAATAACATTCATAACATGAAATTTTTCTTCCAGCTGATAGAAGAAAAAAACTGTAACTGGATTTTTGTCTTCTCTCCCACTTCTCCAATGCCCAAGACCCGGATGTTTGATTCGAACCCTGGACTGCTGCTGACGAGTTTGCTTGTTAGTACAGGACTGCCACCTCGCTGAGACACGACTGAACTAAACGGTCAGGATTCAGTCAACAGTCTGTACTTCCACTTCTTTCTCTTGGGATTGCTTCACATTTGCTCAGCTAAATCAATTACACCGCTTGAAAAGTACATAAGAAATAGGAAATTCACCCCAAATGCATGTCACACTTACCTCATTTCACCATGGTGCATCATTCAGGAGGTTCATTATTGAAGGACATGTCAATTCTTTCAGTTTCATTTCTGTTCTGCTTCAGCGGGCTGTGTTGTTTGCTGTGTGGACATGCCAGGCACCAGGGCTGATTGGGGGAACAACAGGATCTTAGTGTTGGTCCTTTCTTATTCATGTCATTTATTCGTGTGTG
>JAAQRG010020806.1:17500-22918 GCA_011634625.1 Babylonia areolata
TCTCTCTCTCCATTCATTATCACAACAAAATTTTCTTTGTTTAAATATAGAGCACTTAACCGCAGAAAAGAATGTCTCAATAATATTTCAGATAATGCAAGATGTTTTATTTCGTGAAACTGTGTATTCCTGTTGTTATGGGCCAGTGGCCTGACAATTAAACCATTTTTGACTTTGACTTTTGACTTTCTTTCCATCCATCCCCCTATCCATGTGTTCATCCCACCTCTTCACAAGATAGCCTCCCTCCCCTACCTCTTCCTTGTCTTCAGTTTCTCCAGTTTTAGAGTTATGCATGCGTGTGAATGACTGGTGTGAAAGCGCTTTGATTTGTCTCTGCACAAGATTCAGCGCTACATAAATAACATTATTATTATTATGATCATTATTATTATTAGCCAGGAGGGCAGGTACACAGCCATGGAGGTGGACGTGAGGGACCCGAAAGGAGAAACGTTCCGTTGCCGAACCTACCAGCTACGCTGTCCGGGCCACTGGGCGGAGCCGAGCCTGCCCTCCCCGCAGTACAAAGACGTCATCGTCCGCGGGGCGCGCCAGAACGGGCTGCCCGAGGAGTACGTGAGGGGTCTGGAAGGTCTGCCGGACAATGGGTTCAGCGGGGAGCTGGCTGTGTACAATGAGGTGATGGCCTTGTTGAATGCTGGTGGTGATGGTGCTGGTGGTAGTGTTAGTGGTGATGGTGGTGAGAAGAAGGACTGATCACAACGCCTGTTTTTGCCTTTAGCTGAAAAAAACAACAACAAGAACAAAAAACAAAAACAACAACAAAAACGCTTTGTGCTAATATTAACTCAGTCCCGCCTGTTAATGTTTTGTTTTTCTCTGTGTGCGTGTGTGTGATTTATTTATCTGTTTATTTACTTATCTTTCTATTTTATTTTATTTTATTCTGTTTTATCTTATTTTAATTTTTATTTCATTTTTTTTAAGGTACAAACTTCTTAAAAAGAAAACATTTTCATAAAAGCACGTATATTTTGTTTTGTTTTAACCAAAAATTTTCTTTCTTTTTTTTCTTTTCTTTTAAAAAAAAATCTAACAGTGATTTGAATTATGCACACTGCATATGTTCTACCACTTCCCTCTCAATGGATATATTCTAACGGCTGTTTCAGGCAAACGAGCACTATGAACAACTGAAAAACATTGTTGTTCTTTTTATAGTACAAAAGAAAAGAGAAAAAAATCGTGGGTTTTTTTGTGTGTTTTTTTTTTTTTTTGCCAAATATATTGACATTACTTAGTGGTTTACTGACGGTAACTTTTACCTTTCGAATTTTAAATGATAGAGGTGCAGGTGCAAGAAAGCACTTCTGGTTGTGCGTGGTGCTCTAACATTTCTAAAGCATGTAAGTTCCGTGTACCGAGCCATTTTGTCTCTTCCCTCTCCCTCTCCTCTCCCTCCCACACCCTCTGGTATTTTTGTTTTTTCTTGTTGTTGTTTTTGTTGTGTGTGTTTTGTTTTGTTTGTTTTTTTTTGGGGGGGGAGGGGTTGTTGTTGTTGTTTTCTCAGCTCTTGTCCAAAAAATGTTGTTGTTGTTGTTGTTTTTCTTTTCTTTTCATTCGTTTGCTGTTTTTGGAGCTGTAACCAGAATTGTTGACTTGTGTCTGCTGTCTGTCTCCGTTTCTTGTCTCTAGTTCACTGTCTGTCTGTCTGTCTGTGTCTGTCTGTCTCTCTCCCTTTCTCTCTCTGTGTCTCTCCCAAGCAGAAAACTGTGTAAGCTTCACAAAGTGGTCTCTAACTTTTTGTGAACCATGTATGTTCCCTGTACTGAGCCAATTTGTCTCTCCCCTCTCCCCGCCTAACCCTCCCCCGGTCCCCCTCCTCCTCCTCCCCCCCTTTTTCCCCTCAGCTTTAGTCCAAAAGCTGTTACGGGTTTCCTTCGTTTATGTGCTTGTTTTGGATCATAACTTTAGTTCTTTCACTTGAATAATGTTGTGTTGTTGTTGTTGTTGTTTCTTTTCTTTCATTTGCTGTTTTAAGAGCTATAATCAGAATTATTGATTTGTGTCTGCTGTCTATCTCCGTTTCTGTCTCTAGTTATTGTCTGTCTGTCTCCTCTCTCTCTCCCCCTCTCTCTCTTTCTCCCAAGCAGAAAACTGTAAGTTGAATTTGACTGACCAAATATTCCAAGTTGAATGGATTGGCCAATGATCTGTCAGAATTTCTCCTCTCCCCTCTGCTGCCCCTCCCCCACCACCTTAACCACTATTCTAATTTTTTTTTCCTTTGTGTTTCTCTTCTATCAGGCCGATTCCTCTGGTGACTATAAATTTAATCTCATGTTAATATTGATAGTAGCATTATTTTACTATATTATGTTTTATTTGTTTATTTGTTTTATTTCATTATTTCATTACTTACTGTTTATGAATGTTATTTGATACAATTGATAATATGGTTCATCAGCCGTCATGTTAGAATTGAAGTGCAACGTTGTGAACACAGTATAAGCCTTTAGCTTGTTGATGCTCTTTTGTCTTTGTTTGCATTGTAATCCGGTGTACTGCTGAACAATTAAAGATTATTGAAACCCAAACTGTGACTTTCCTAAAGTGTTCTCTAACCTTTTGTGAATCCTGTATGTTCCCTGTACCGAGCCACATTGTCTCTCCCCTCTCTCCCACCTCCCACACCCCCTCCCCCCACGCCCAAGTTTATTTTTCTCAGCTTTTGACCAAAAGGCTGTCTCGGATTTGTTTTGTTTGTTTGCTTGCTTATTTGGGGATCATAACTCTTGATCATTCACTTGAAAGATGACTTCAACAAAAAAAAAAGTTCTTTCATTTGCTATTTTAAGAGATGTAATTATAATTGTTGACTTGTGTCAGCAGTCAGTCTCCGTGTCTGTCTTCAGCTGTCTTTCTGTCTCTGCTGTTGTTGCTGATGTTGTTGTCATCTTCTTCAGGTGTACAAGCCGCATAACATACAAGACGCATCTCCAACAAGGTGTCAGAAACAATAACGCAAAGCGAAAGATCTCTCTTGGTCGCAAACAGACAGAAACGAATCAGCACAATGATAAAAAAAAGGAAAGAAAAAAAGCATGAACACTCGAAGTGGTAGAGACAGTTTAATGGACTTCCAAAAGAAAACAAAAAAGGCATGCTATTTCATTCACAATGTTCTTGATAGTCATTTCACATCTATCAACACAACAAAGATTAGATTTCTTTCAAGGCAAATAGTTATACTTGGAGAAAAAACATCAAAATTTTTTTCTTTTTCTTCTTCTTTTTTCTTTTCTTTTGAGTCATGTGTGTGTGTGTGTTCTAATGTTGTGTATGAGAGAAAGAGGGAGGGAGGGAGGGGTGGAGGGGAACGGACAGAGAGAGAGAGAGAGACAGTGGAAGATGCTGTAATGCCTCACGACAGGATAATTTCTCACCCACTGTTTTATATGAATAATAATGATAATAATAAGAAGAAGAAGAAGAAAAACTACCACCAACAAGAACAACCTTCCCTTCCCTTGCTTCACCCCCTCAAATCACACACACACACACACACACACACACACGAAAAGGGCTCTGCCTCCAGTATTTTCACTCTGGTCAGTTGTACAAACACAGGCCGCCTACATGAGTAGAGCCGACTGACGGCTGCGTTCGGGCGCATATCATTCGTTTCGTGTGTCATATACATTTATGACAAATAATAATAATAATCAAAAGAGAAAGAAAAAAAGAACAGTCTGTGCACGGTGTTCACTGTGATGAATAAATGAATTAACCCCTTGACCTCTGAACCTTGGTGAACTGAATAAAAACAAAACTGAAGTGGTGTATGTGAGACTGATGAAGTGCGCAGTTCACCATCTGTGAACTGAATAAAACAAAACTGAAGTGGTGTGTGCGAGACTGATGAAGTGCGCAGTTCACCATCTGTGAACTGAATAAAACAAAACTGAAGTGGTGTGTGCGAGACTGATGAAGTGCGCAGTTCACCATCTGTGAACTGAATAAAACAAAACCCAGGTGGTGTATGCGAGACTGATGAAGTGCGCAGTTCACCATCTGTGAACTGAATAAAACAAAACTGAAGTGGTGTGTGTGAGACTGATGAAGTGCGCAGTTCACCATCTGTGAACTGAATAAAACAAAACCCAGGTGGTGTATGCGAGACTGATGAAGTGCGCAGTTCACCATCTGTGAACTGAATAAAACAAAACTGAAGTGGTGTGTGTGAGACTGATGAAGTGCGCAGTTCACCATATGTGAACTGAATAAAACAAAACCCAGGTGGTGTATGTGAGACTGATGAAGTGCGCAGTTCACCATCTGTGAACTGAATAAAACAAAACCCAGGTGGTGTATGTGGGACTGATGAAGTGCGCAGTTCCCCATCTTTTTCTTTGTGTGCTTTTCAGTGGTCTAACCCGATTTTTTCTGCTGTTGAACAAAAGTCACTGCAATCCCAAAACAAGACTAAGAATGTCCAGATTGTAAAAGAATGGTGGCTGGCATCCTGACCAATGAATAAATAAGCTGTGTCTTAAACGTCAGTGGGGTGACAGCCCGGCCTTCAGCCGACACGGCTGTTCATCAGTGACTGATGTTTGGGTCCCCAGTGGTCATTGTTTTCTCCCTCGATGTGTGGCTATTTGTTTGTTTGTTTGTGTGTGTGTGTGTGTGTGTGTGTGTGTGTGTGTGTGTGTGTAGCTTGTTTGTTGGTTGGTTTTAGTCGTTGTTGTTGGATTTGTTGTTGTTTATCATGTAACACCCCAGCTTGCCAGGGCCCGTCAGCTCTTTCTCCCCTCGACGCCCTAGATGGTACAAGAGGACGGATAAAGTAAAGTAAGTAAAGTAAGTTTCATGTAATGGTTGGCAAAAAGTCTTGTTTTCCGTCATCTTGTCAGAGTCGTATTGCAGGCGGAGCGAAGTTGAGAGAGGATGGAGAGAGAGAGAGAGAGAGAGAGAGGATGGAGAGAGAGAGAGAGAGAGAGAGAGGATGGAGAGAGAGAGAGAGAGAGGGGATGTATAGACGGAGAGAGAGGGGGTGTATAGACGGAGAGAGAGAGAGAAAAAGAGAGAGAATGGGGGAGAGAGAGGGAGAAATAGAATGAGGGAGAAAGGGGGAGAGAGACGGGGAGGGGGCGAGGCAAAGACACACGCATACAGACACACAGAAACACAGATGGACAGAAACACAGAGAGAAAAAGAAAAGGAGAGAGACAAAGACACAAAGAAAGACAGAGAGAAGAGGAGTGTCACATACTTCCATATTATGCGAAACTTTAATACGAAACCAATACGGAACAGTGGCACATAACTTTTCATGAAACTCCCCTGACAACACCTTAGTAACGTAACGACGCTTGGTCGTACCACAACGCAAACATTACATGGTGTCAGAAAAATACCTCGCTCACTAGCCCGATAAAAAACTTAAAGAG
>JAAQRG010020808.1:0-22995 GCA_011634625.1 Babylonia areolata
ACTGACAAAGTAGTTAAAGAGAAAATGTCAATGTTAAAGTTTACCACGGACACACAGACACACACACACAGACACACACACAGACAACCGAACACCGGGTTAAAACATAGACTCACTTTGTTTACACAAGTGAGTCAAAAATTGGGACGCACTCAGAGTAACTGCCCTCGGCACAAGGGTACCCTCTCGCGACCCGGTCAATAAAATTTAGACAAGTTCAACTTCAAACCCCCATATCTGTATAAAGGAAACCACCACATGTGTTTTATTTTTCAATAGGGCCTTTTTCTATACGAACAAATATCCAGAATTGAAATACCTTCATTCATTCTTTCACAATTAAGGCTTGTATTGGCCTACTGTCAAATCTTCGACGAATTAACGAAAAATTGTCCTGTCGTTTTACTTCATCACTTCAGTATCACTCTTTCCGAATTTTTTCTAAACAGAGACCTGCAGGGGTCTTCTATGAATTATTTCATTACAATTGCATGAGCATTTGACCCTTTGGGGTGTCACACTAGTCGAGTTGCTTCCCCTACCCCCAAAATGCTGTTTTGCCAGGAATCGCCTTAAAGTCGGCAAAATCGTGTTGTTTGGGGGCTAACGTTTACATACATCATGTTCCCCTGGTTCAAAAAGCAGTGAATACTGATCTGAAAAATTTTCGTTCAAAACACATTGTATATATCTGGCTGACTGAATGGGGCGAATGGCTTGACCTTTAATTAAATCACCCTGAGTCCCGTGCCCCGAGTCCTGTTTTTCTTGTCTGTCTGTCTGTCTACCTGTTGTCTGTCTTAAAACACACGTGTGTGCGTGAGCACTGCAGTATCAACCAGTCCAGAAGATGGTTGAAGGTAGGCTAACCTGCTGGTTGAAGAGAGCCCAAAACATAGGAAGAGGCAAAAAGAGCCAGACGAGGCGTGACAGCAGCTGTACGTCTCGAATGAAATTTTGCTGAAAAACAACAAAGCGCATTGTTCCAAGTATGTACACAGCTTATGCAGCTAAAACCACCACCACAACCACCACCAACAACAAGGCCGACAAAGGATGGGGAATGAATACAAACATATAATGGGAAAAGGTGGGGGTTCATAAAAATATTCTGTGAGTAAAGTTGGGGTGAGTACTCAAGAACATGCCAAAGAAATCATGTGATCTTGACCCTATCCCTGCTCCTGTGCTATCTGATTGTTTGAGTGAGATAACTCCCATTGGTAGTGTCAATACAAACATGTCATTGTCATTTGTGCCTCAGCGTTTTAACCATATTCTTGTCTTGTTGATAAAAAAGAAAGGAAAAAAAAAAGAAAAAAGAAAAAAAGAGGCCAATCTGGATCCAAAATGTTTCAAACACTTCTGCCCTATTTTCAATTTACCTTTCTAGGAGGGCATTGTGCTGAAACAGTTGCTACAGCATTTAGAGTTTCATAACCTTCTGGAGTCATTTCAGTCTGCCTACCGTATGTGCCATAGCACCGAAAGTGCCTTGTTGTATGTGGTTAATGACTTCCTTCAGGCCTCAGACAGCGGTCGTGTGTCTATTTTGTCACTATTTGACATACTGGCAGCGTCTGACACCTCAGACCATGACATCCTCATCACACGGTTGCGCACCAACTTCGGCTGCTTTGGAGCGGTCCTGGATCATTTACTATGTACACACAGGCGAAAAAACGGTTCAGACTGACCTGTAGGTGGTAACTTGTCCTATGATGAAAATAGTTTCCCTACGTATACGTTTCGGGCCCTAGGCCCTTCTTCATGGGGAGAAAAGTAGAGAATGGAGAAGAAAAGAGAGGACAAAACCAAGACAGAGGTAAAACTAAGAACTGTGAAGAGAAATCAAAAAGAAAAAAAAAAGGACAAAAAAGAACAGAGAAAAAGGTGAGCAATATTTACAAAGGAAAAGAAAGGGGGATGGTTAAACACTGGAGGGGAGGGGTGAGGGGGGAAAGGAGGGTTGTGGTTCGCCAAAAGATGAAAAGGTGTAAGAATGTGTGTGCTGGTCAGTGTGTGTGTGTGTGTGTGTGTGTGTGTGTGTGTGTGTGTGTGTGTGTGTGTGTGTGTGTGTGTACACAGCCTCTCAGTTCTGTCATTCGCCAGTCAGGTCACTCGTACCACTTTTTAGCAGATGATTTCCAGCTACACAACTCTATTGTTCCCTTAGAATTTCCAACTCCTGTATATACTTTCAAGAACTGTATTGAGGATGTGACTGGGTGGATGACAGAAAACAAGTTTAACATGAATAAGGATAAAACCGTGTTCATTGCCATTGGCACAAAATCAAAGATAAACCTAAGTCCAGCTCTGGCTGTGACGTACCATTTTCCCAGCCTGTTAGCAACCTTGGCATGAACGTAGATGAAACACTCTCCATGCATGCACGTGTCAAACGCTTATGTCACACTCTTTTTTGTTAGTCACAAAAATTAGACAAAATTCGCTCCTTCCTTTCCACTGTTGCTGTCAACAATCTAGCTGTTTCTTTCATTCTGTCTAGATTAGATTACTGTAACTCTCTCCCAGCTGGTCTCTCTGATGATAAATTTAATATACTTCAACGCATTTAGAATCATGCGGCTAGAATTCAGTATAAAATTGCTTGTCTCTGCTTTCAATGTCCATATCGTAAGAATATCCACCACATCTTTCAGATCTTCCCAATGCCATTATTTAAGGACACTACGCTTTTTTGACTCTCTGTTTACAGTTTCTCGGTTCTCGCTTGAAACCTTTTGTTAAAAAAATATTTCTCTGTCTTTGAACCCACTATCTGGAACTTTGTGCATTTGTCCCACAGAAGAACTCAGTGTAACTGACAAAATTCTTATAAATGAATCTGAAAATGCACTTATAAGAAAAAAAAAGTTACCTCTCCAGATGTGTGCATGTTCATGCTCGTTTCTGTATTTTTTCTCTTTTTCTGGGAATGTTGTGTCGAGGGGGTGTGAAACTGGTATTCTAAGTATTGTGGGTTTGGATAGATTTCATTGTTTGGGCATTGTGATTGGGATATGTGACTGGTTTTAAGGGATTGGGATTCGTTTCAAGTATTTTGATTCGTTAAAAATAATTTGTGTATATTGCTGATGTGTTGTTTGGGGAGGAGGGAGGGGTGACAGACGCCTATTAACTGGGCATTGTAATGAGCGTGACCGGTTTGATGTTCTAGGATTGGTTTTTAAGAACTGTAATATCGTTTTTAGTATTGCTGTATTAATGTTAAGTACCGTGATATAATATGAAATTATACTATTTAGGTATTGTGATGTATAATGTGTATGATTAGTTTGATGTTGTGTACGAAGAGTTTTGTGTGTGTCTGAACATACTTTAGTGTTTGGTTGGATGTATGTGCAGGATTACAGGTGTCTGTTTTTCACCAGTTTTAAATGCAGGTTTTCCTCCTCGTTTTTTTGCTTTTTTGTTTTTTTACATTGTACTGAGCATGTACATGGAAAGGCGCTACATAGATTGGATTGTTCTTCTTCTTCTTGTTATTATCATTATTATGAATACAAACATATTGGAGGAGCAGATGGGGTAATTATTAACATGATGTGATGGGAGCATGTGTCGGCAAATACGAACATTATAGGAAAAGGTGTGTGAATATAAAGTGTTTGAGGGTAGGTAGAGGCAAATACGAATGTTATGGTAAAAGGTGGGTAAATACAAAGTTTATGAGGGGAGGTAGAGGTGAATTTAAACATATGGGAAAAGGTGGGATCAGCACAAACACATGGGAAAATAAGATACAAACACATGAAAAAAAAGGTGGGATAGATACAAAGAGATGGGTAAAGGTGGAATAAATACAAACAATTGGAAAAGGGTAGGGTGACTACAAAATGAGAGGTACAGGTGGGGGGTGAATACAGATCTATGGGAAAAGGTGGGTGTGACTGCATACTTTTTTTTTCTTTGGAAAACGTGGGGATAAATACTAGCTTAATGGAAAAAGGAGAGGTGGATACAAACACGGGCGAAGGTAGGTTGAATACAAACGTTATGGGAATGATTGGGGTGGATACAAACATTACAGGAAAAGGTTGGATACATTCAAACATATAGGTGGGATGAATACACACCTACAGCGCAAATAGTGTATAGACAGACACAGACACAAATACAGACACACAGTGGACGAAGACGACAGAGAGAGAGAGAGAACAAACAAACGAACGAACGAACGAAAATTTATTTTACGAGGGTAAAGGGGTAAGCACAAAGTACTTGTTTACATCCGGCCCTCTGGGCAAGAATAATAATTGTGAAAAGAAAAATGAAGAAAAATGCGAGTCAAATTCACAACAGCAACATCAACATTACATAAACAAGTACAAACATAAGCATAGATACTTATGTACAGTACATTAACGCTATAAATGAATAACAACAAGGACAATAGGGACGGGGCGTGGTGAAGAGCAGGAGGAAGAATGGACAAGGGGAAGAGTACAGAAGGTAGGGGAGGGCTGACTGAACAGAGAGAGAGAGAGAGAGAGAGAGAGAGAGAGAGGGGTTGGAGGTTCAGTGATGTGTGTGTGTACTTGCGTGTGTGTGTGTGTGTGTGTGTGTGTGTGTGTGTGTGTGTGTGCAGGGGATGTGGAGTAGTGGTGGGGGAGAGTTATACCTCATACATAGGCTTTTTCGGCGCCTCCGCGGGCGCCGGTTCCTTCTTCACCTTCTTCTTAGGCTTCTTCTTAGGCTTATGTCTCCTTTTTTTCTCCGCGTTGTTATTCCTGTCGTCTTCGTTGTTGTTGTTCTTGCTCTTGTTCTTATCCTTGCTCTCATTTTTTTCGTCACGCTTGTCATCTTTCTCCCTACTACCCCTTCTCTCTCTACTGCCCCTTCTCTCTCCACTGCTTCTCTCTCTACTGCCCCTTCTCTCTTTACTGCCCCTTCTCTCTCCACTGCCCCTTCTCTCTTTACTGCCCCTTCTCTCTCCACTGCCCCTTCTCTCTTTACTGCCCCTTCTCTCTTTACTGCCCCTTCTCTCTCCACTGCCCCTTCTCTCTTTACTGCCCCTTCTCTCTTTACTGCTGCCTTTTCCTTCTCTGCTGCTCTCTCCACTGCCCCTTCTGTCTCTGCTGCCGCTTTTCCGATCTTTGTCTTTTCTGTGCTTTCTGTCTTTGCTGCGTTTCCCCTTCCGTTTTGAGGGAGCTTTCTTTTTCTGGTCCAGCTGATTCTTTTCTTGCTTCTCCTCCTCTTTTATCTGTTGGCCTTCCTCTCCCGACAGCAACTGAAAAAAGAAAACAAATCAGGGAGAGAGAGAGATAGATAGATAGACAGATAGAGATAGATAGATAGAGAGAGAGAGAGAGAGAATATGTTTGAATGTAAATTACCACAGGCAAAATCACTTTTGTTCACCGACATCGTCAATACCACCTGGAGGAAGGGATATAACTATTTCTGAAGCAAGGCAGGTTGTTTTCCCTTGTTAATGCCTCTTTCTTTTTCTTTTTTTCTTTAAAAAAAAAAAAAAATTACACGCACTTCGAATGCCTGAGTGATGGTATTTGCTTATACTTTGTTGCTTGACGCAGTGAACAGGCCCTTGTGATTGTCTTTCGTCAATTGTTTAATTAGTTTTCTATTCGGCTTTAGCCTCTCACCTCTAAATGACTGAAAAGACATGTTTGTTGATTCTGGTGGGTCTTGGAGCTGTTGACTCGTCGTATTGCAGCTGCCGTTAATGTTTAACATGTACGCATATTTGGTGGCGTATTATGCTCCATCTCTTTTTCTGTATGTATGCGCGCGCGTGTGTGAGCAGGGGAGGTAATCCTACTTGCACAATGCAGCTGCACTTTCACGCGCATGTACGCACGTACAAGCACGCGCGCGCGCACACACACACAATCAATGCACGCACACACACGAAAATTCTGCTCTTTTTTTCTCGTGGAATGTGGAATATTACTTACAATGAAAAGTCTTTTAAATTAAAGACCCCCAACCCCTCATCCCCCACCCTGACATACATACTTACAAACATTTACAGAAGCATAGAGAGGCAAACACGCATATTGTGCTACACACACACAAACGTACACACACACACACATACACACAGGGAGATCTATCTCTCCATATATTTTTAGAGAGAGAGAACTATCCATCTCTCTATCTATCTCTCTCTATATATATACAGAGAGAGAGAGAGAGAGAGAGAGAGAGAGAGAGAGAGAGAGAGAGATGTATCACACACACACACATACGCGCATGCAGAGGGATAGGACACCAACACACATCTACCATCCCTAAAAGGTTCACCCACCCTGTCTCATGCTAAAAGCAAACAGACGAACAAACAACATTTTAAGTGAAGGAAGAAGAAAAGCTCAATGTTGACCGATCTGGTCACATCTTTTGGGTTTTCAGACACTTACAACCATGCACCTGATGGCTTTGGTTATGAGACTGCCTGTGGGGGGTGTGAACTTGTACTGTGGGCTGCCAGCGTAAAACACAACTGCACAGAAGACAAGCACTGTGAACAGAACATTTCAGGAGGGCTAGTCGCAAACTTTTATCTTCATGGTTTCTTGTTTTGGTCGTGCATTTGCTGAAACCCCGTGGATTATTTGAGAAATCAACCTTGTGTGTGTGTTGTTCTTGGATTGTGTGTGTGTGTGTGTGTGTGTGTGTGTGTAAGCGCGCGCGCGTGCACACGTATTAGTGTCTGTGTGTATGCAAGAGCATGTGTGTCTGAGAAGAATAGAGAAAGAGAGAGGTGTGAGACAGAGTGAGAGGGCGTGAGAGACAGACAGACAGACAGAAAGAGAAACAGATTCAGATTCATATGTTTTAATCAGCCTTTATGTATAAAACATCTGAATCTGAGAGAGAGAGAAATTGAGACAGAGACAAAGAGACAGTAAGAGAGAGTGAGACAGAGACAGAGGCAAAACGGAGACAGAGAGAGACAGTCAGGGGCCGTATTCAAGAGACCATCGTGCCTGCGGGCAAATGTGTACCTGTAGATAATCTGCCTGAGGCAAGGCAAACTGCCCGAGAGTAAGAAACACAAGAGCCTACCCGCGGGTTTACAAAACCGAAGGCAATACCGCGGGTTTACAAAACCCAATGCAATTTACCCTTACCATCTGCCAAGTGTGACAGCCCACGAAGCAGAGCTAAATACATGTATGGCGAATCCTTTTGTTGCGTTGGTTTTGTTGAGGGAAAACAGGCGTTTTGTGGAGAGACCGTGTCTTGAATACAGCCCCTGGTATTATTTTGATCTTATTCTCTGTTCGCTCGGCAGTCAAAAATGGCGTATGAAGACTGGCAGACGTCATTACATTCCTCATGAATTACGTACATAGCTGTGAAGTGAGTGCAATTGCAGACAATAAATAATAGAATGTCTGCCATTTGCGGATCATGAAAATTCGTTCATTCCTGATAAATATTTGCATCCGAACTCCGTTATTCTATTTTATTTGTGCAATTGGCAGAAAAGCACGGAGGACAATGTGTCAGAATGTGGAAGTGGCCCCCACATTTGACAAGTTGCTGACTCTCATCAGTGCTTTGCCACTTAAGCTTTTTTCATTCTTGAATACGAAGATAACTTTTAAGGTAAACTATAACCGCGGATCCCTGCCATGTCATAGGTAACTTGCCTTCAGACAAAATCATTTTTGTTTTGAATACGGCCCCTGAAGGACAGATACTGGTTTTACGCAAGCTCCACCCCATCCCCGCATCTCTTCATCCTCTCTCTTCACTTCCTCCAAATCCCTTTCCTTTTCCCGTTTCCACTGACCACTCACTTAAGGCCAAGGTCATGAGGATGGCTGGTACACCAAAAGCCAGAGGGTAGCAGCTGTTCTCCACACAATGTACGTCCGCTGCACACAAATTAGTTTTTTTTTATCCTTCTTAAAAAAATCACAATAAACAAAAAACAAACACAAAACAACAAAAAACAAACAAACAAAAAAAACAAAACCGGTTGCTTTCTGACTCACGTATGCAAACAATGAAAATTTGTGAAATAACGTAATATTTTTTAAAAATAGAACAGTGTCTCTCTGGGTTTTCAAAAATTACATGTGTTTGTGTGTGTGTGTGTGTGATCTGCGATAAGTGGGAATGTGCGCGCGTGCGCGCGCGAGCGCGCGTGTGTGTAATTATTTTGTATGTTATCATTATTCATATACTGACTTGGGTACGCTGGTGGTCAGGCATCTGTTTAGCGGATGTGGTTGTCCGAATGCAGTCACGCCTCCCTGAACTTATCAGAACTGAATAACACGGTGTGTGTGTGTGTGTGCGTGTGCGTGTGTGTGTGTGTGTGTGTGTGTGTGTGTGTGTGCGCGCGCGCGCGCGCGTGTGTGTGTGTGGTGAATCTTAATGTCTACAGTAACAAGTTGCACAGTAATCAAACTAGGCAGGAGTGTGGGAATGGATAAGACCTTCGAAGTCACCCCCTTTATGATGATGTGTAAGCAGTGTGAGAGGTTATTATTTGGCAAGATAGTAAAAGCTCGATGGAGATAAAATCTGACGACCAATTTTGATCAAACTTGGTACAGTTGACTGGTCATGGGCATTCTGAAGAAACTTCAAATCTGAGTTCAAGGTGAACGTCACAACGTGGCACAGAAAATTGATGGGAAACTATACATACATGGGAGAGTAGATTTTGTATATGATATTCATCAAAGTTGGTTTAATGATCGCTTATACTGAAAACAAAACCCGTGAAAAGAAAGGTCAAGGTCACAACATGACGCATTGTGAAAATGTAAAAGCATGACAGAACTCGGGGTTTTTCATCCGTTTTACATTAAACGTTGTATTCCATATTGTGATTAGTTTTGACGAGAACATGAATGTTTTGCGAATTTAGAAAGTCAAAGGTCAAGGTCACATCAGTGTGTATGTGTATCTTTTTGCCAGATTATCTGTTCTGCTTTTCTTTTCTTTTTTTTTTTTCATGATGACTTTGTTGGGTTTGTGAACCCTGTATGACAATCATGTCCGACTATGACTATGACTATGACTTTGCTGTTGACCCAAGTGTAAGCGTATGTCCATCTCTGATATTAGCTGAGTTGAGCCATCTATATATCATGGTACATACACCGTAACATTGGCGTGATGACCGTGGACAGCAGGCTTCCGATGTTGATGACAAAGTAGAAGGTGGAGAAGAAATTCGCCTTCTCTTTCACCTGCAGCGGCCAACATTAATACAAAATCAGTACACATGTTTCAGCTTGATTTTTACTCATGTCTTTGTAAATGAATACACTGATCAATAATAGATAGATAGATAAATAAATAAATAAATAAATGAATAAATAAATACACAAACAAATAAATAATTGAATAAGATAAATAAATAGATGGATAGATAACGAAATAACCATTGAAATATATATCTATCTTAGCATGATAAATAGCATAGTGTCATGCCTAGTAGGCTGCCATTTTTTATGCAGATTACTGTGCACAAGGGGGCGCCGCGGCAGAATCGGATAGGCGATGGGCGTCTGGTCTAGTCAAAGGGGTTGCAAGTTCTCAAGGTTCGAGACCCTGCCGTTTCAGCATGGTGTCTTGCCCTTGGAAGGCACTTCAGTCCTGATTATCCTTACTCCACCCCTTGGTACAGTGGGAACAGGTACCCGAGATCGGCTGGGAGAAGGTTAATTAAAACAGCATGCCGAGCCCAAGACACAGTGAACATGACATGCATTCACAGCCTTTATGGTCGTGAAAAGATCCTTTAGCATTAATCTTTATACTAACCCCCCCGCAGCCCCCCCCCCCCACACACCCTACGAGGTGTATTGAAATAAACACGTCTTGTCTTGAAAGTGTTGGGGGGGCATTTATTTACCTGATTGCGTTCAAACTGGTCCCCTCCGAACGTCACAACACATGGCTTGATTCCCCCAGTGCCCAAGGAGATCAGGAGTAGCCCGAAAAAAGGTCCTATTCTGCAAGAACAGACACACACACACACACACACAGAGACAAAGGTGCGGATGCTGACGTTTTATTCACATAAAAGCCACTGACACTCATGGGAGAGGGGGGGGGGACACTACACAAATAAGCACAGTGTTGCAGAAACTATGAAGTTGCAGCAGACCGGAAAAGCAGTAGGATACCTTGTCAGAAAAAAAAAATCCCTATCACGTTTCCTGAGATGCCAGAAGCAGACAAACTGGGATATCAAAAAGTGTAGGCGGGAAGAGATACCAAGAGAGAGAGAGAGGGAGAGAGAGAGGGAGAGAGTGAGGGTGGCAAGAAGAAGGGAAAGTGAGGGGGGAAGAAGAATGGGACAGAGAGGGGTGATGGAGAATGAGAACATGAGAGAGAGGGTACAGTGAGAGAGAGAGAAAGGGAAGGAGGGAGGGGGAGAAAGAGGGGGACACGGGACAGAATAGATAGATTAGAGAGGAGGAGGCAGGGGAAGAAAGAGACTGAAAGTCTTTGATACATCACAATTGAAGATATTAAGGACCGGCCAAAGCCCGATATCTTAATGGTGTTTAATCATCTCGCACACGCACACGCACCCGTGCGCGCACAGAGATCTCTTAAAAAAGCAATGTTAAACAATCTAATGATTAGCCAGCCAAATGATTTACTTACAAATTAATTGGTTGATGGATTAATTTATACAAAAATAAAGAAACTGACACTCGAACAGTTAATGATATATACACAAAAAACCCAACCCGAAATGGTGACAAGGGTGGAATGTTGCACACAAGTAAATTAAGAAATATATAAAAAGACAAATAAATAAATGATAAACAAATGAATAAGAAAAAGGCACAGTACCAGCAGGAGGTGGACATGTTAAGTAAATAAGTAATAAAGTAAGCAATCGAAAAAGTGAAAAAAGAAGCACGTCAGTCAGTCAGTAGTTACCAAGTAACAAAGGCCAACAACATTTTTGAAGAAAACATTCACACAGACTGGTTCTTTCTTTTTCACCGCCACTGTCTTCATCCTCTGAACCATCGTAATCAATACAATATTCTTTCATTCGTTCATGATGTTATCATTTCAGCACGTACTACAATTCTTGGTACAGACTTGGTTATGATATATATATAATTTAGATTACTGTTATTTGTTCTTCTGCTGCTTTAGTTTTCCACAAAGCAGATGTGGTTTTGCGTATATGGATCAGTCCGCATGTTTTGACAACTTCATGTATCGGAAACTAAAACTTAATTGGCGTAAGTCTTTGAATATCGTACGTAATTCAAATACTGTACATTGTGATGCAAATTTTACTAATGTAATTGCTGTTTTGTTTCTATTGATGCTCTTTGTATGTCTTTGTCTGTCGGTCTGTCTGTCTGTCTGTGTCAATTTTCTTTATTCTCTCTTTTTTTTAGGTTCCTTTTCCCCTCTCAATGTTACAATGCATGTTAACACTTCTATACATATTCTAAACTTGACATCAATTCATGAAATCGAATGAATGAATGAATGAAGAAATGAAAGAAAGAAAGAAAGAAAGAAAGAAAGAAAGGCAGAAAGAAAGAAACAAGTGAGGGCATACTCACAATTCAGGGGGAGGAAAGGAAGTGACGGAGAGAATGATGCAGCCTATGGCGTAGATGGTCCCAATGTACAGGATGGTCCTGCCCACATTTACACACACACACACGCGCGCACACACACACACACACAACCACATAGTTATGACGAATTAACGTCAAGTCATGTCCGACTATGACCACCAGAAACAAGGAAAATCCCAAGAACGAACAGCAAGCATTCCTCTCTCCAGATTGCTGCGGAGGAGACAGCTGCTGTCCGGACTATCTGTGCTATAATGCGATCGTATTTGGAGTGCCCCGCCCAAGTTTTACCCACGCTCTACAGGCCAACAGGTCTTAGCTGTAGGACAGTCGGTGATGGCCGAGTGGTCCCCAAAAGTTAAGTAGCCCTCAAGGCTGCAGCACAAAGAGCCAGTGCAATATTGCCCTCCTGATTCTAAGGAGTCATCGTCCTTAAAAAAAAAAAAAAATCAAAATCAAAATTAAGAAAATGGAAAAAAAACGAAAGACTTAAACGTACATGAATTTCAATCGCAGTTGAAAAAACCAACGATCATTCAGCTCTCACTTTGCTGTTGGCCCGACTGTGCAGTCTTGCATCCTATTTTGAGAGACAAAGCCCTTCAAAAAAAACAACTTCGCATTAAATGAATTCCAATCGCAGTGGAGAAACCATTGATCATACAGCTCTCAATTTGCTGTTGGTCCAACTGTGATCTTATATCAGTCTCCGATATAAAGCCGAGCGTTGAGCCCAAGACAACCATAGACATTTAGTTTAAACAATATCACATTTGAAAAATGTCACAATACAAATACAATGAATGGGTCAGGACAAGAAGAAAGTCACAAAGTCATCTCTAAATTCCAGGATTTCGGACAACCTGTGAATAATAATAAGTGAATGAGTGAGTGAGTGAGTGAGTGAGTGAGTGTGTGTGTGTATGTGTGTGTGTGTGTGTGTGTGTGTGTGTGTGTGTAGTGTAGTGTAGTGTAGTGTAGTGTAGTGTGATGTATATGTATGTTGTTGGGGAAAAGGAAAAGTAATCGCATGACAATGCCCGAATCAATCGACGTATCGACAAGTAGGGAGAGACAAATGGGATCGACAACTGGAGCCATTAGACAGAGAGACTGTACCCTTTCTTCACTGCTTTTGTTTTTTGGTCATCTAGTTACAGGCCAGAAAAAACGTGAAAAGTCATTGTCATATTCACTGCCTTGTACACACCGTCGCAGTTTTCCATGAAAAAGTGTTGTTTCGTTTTTAGTGTTTTAGTTCACTGTTTTGTGTAGAAAAGGCAATCTTGGTAATGTTACTATTTCTCATTTTCACTGCTAACAATTCTGCTCCTAAAATAAAAGCTAAGTGTGAAAAGGAAAAAAGAGACTGTCAATCATCAAAGACTCTCACTTGTATCTTCCAACGTAGGAGTCGGCCATGATGGCACCAATAATGGGGGAGAAGTAGGCCACACAACTGAAGAGATGGTACACGGCTGTGGCCTCGTTCCTGGACAGCCTCAGCCAGTTGGTCAGGTACAGCACCAGGATAGCTGTGCAAAGCGCACAGACACATAACGCACACACGCAAGCGTGGGCATGTGTGTACGCGTACACAGACAGACACAGACTCCGCTAGTGACACACACACACACACGTTAGTGTACACACACACACACGCACACCGCCACGGACACACACACCGCCACGGACTCGGACACACACACACATATGCACACACTCAAGCACGCACACACACACACACACGGACGTTAGCGCACACACCCACACACACACTCGCGCATTTAAAAACTTGTGATACACTTAAAAAAAAAAATCTAATCGTTAAAATGTGTTCTGTATTTGTTATTATAAAGCTTCGGGTTAAAAAAAAAAAAAGAGAAAAAAAGTCCTAACCAGATTCGAACCCCGCGTGTTCGGGTGAGAAGAAACTGTCTTACCCATTACACTATTGTGGCTCCTTAACTGGCGTTCTAAAATTTAATATTTGAACATACTTTTTTAAAAGGCGATAAATCAATTCCGGTATTCGCAGTGAGAACGCTGTTCAAATCATATTATTCAGGTGTATCTTGGGCATTCAAAAAATCTTTAAGGGCAATAAAAAATTCTTTTTAGGTCCTCGGTAAAGGAGACGTGGCTATCGCCGCAATCACACTGCAACATTTAGCCGTTTTCTCTAGATCTAGTTAGATGTACAAGTTTAGTTACACCCGCCGGGAATGTAGTACAACACAGTCGATTCAATTTCTCTTTTATGTTCATTCTGGTTTTATAGTTTTAAAGTTGATATGAAAATTTAGTATTTTGTTGAACTAATAACATGTAGAGCCAAGTACAAGTACTTCTAAACGTCGTATGAAGTGAAAAGGACTTCATTTTGAGAAAAGTCAAGACTGGAATTTTTTTCGTTTCATCGTGATCAATTCAAGGGTATTAACTCGCATGGTTTACAATTTTTAACTGTGAATTCCGACTGATTCTGTGGATATTTTTATGGCAGTTTGGGGCATAATCCAGTAAGCGATGAGGCGTTCACAAATCTTTCTATGAATAAATATTTAACGGTCTCCTTCTCCAACTTTCCATCACATGTTATCGTGTATTGTCCACTGAATATAGGATTGAACAGGCAGGTCAACAACTTGAAACAAAATGGCGTCGTTCGCGTTCGCGAAGAATATGAGCACGCGCTTTGAATGTGTATAAATATGTGTACGCAATTGATTTTTGCCCATGACCTTCAGGGCTTTGCCAATAGATCTGTAAAATCCACTCGTCGTATTGATTTTAGTATTTTCCGAAAAAGAACACTTGGGCGAATGAACATAGTGAAAGCCCTGTACACTGAGAGTAAAACACACAAGCTTTTTATGTATTGAGTATAATTTCAAAATGTAATGTTTAAGATGAGAAAGATCAGTTTAAAGCAAATTAAGTCCCCTAGCATTAATTACAGGTTAGTTTCCCTTTTTTACTATCTGTACCAAAACGTTTGCAAAATAAATAAAACTTCCATGCTTAGCAAAAGAAGTTCCTGTTTGAACAAAAAATGATAATAATGACTGCTCTTGTTGTTGTGTCAGAATACCAGATCAAAGTGCCAAGTTTAGAGAATACAAAAAATATAAATATAACAGTAAATGCAGTTTGCATACAATTTGGCTTCTTTTTTAAAATTTTTTTGTGTGCCCATCCCAGAGGTGCAATACTGTTTTAAACAAGATGACTGGAAAGAACTGAGTTTTTCCTATTTTTACACACACACACACCTACAAACACCTACACACACACACACACGCGCGTGCACAGACACACACACGCGCGCGCACGCACGCACACACACACATACACCACACACACACACACACACACACACAGATTGGAACATCTTTGCATTTTACCATTTAAACTGAAATAATTCACTAGCAACAATTATAATCTGGACCAGCACCTTTACTAATACTAGGTTTCCTTTTGTACCTCCCCTGGTGGTGTCCTTTTGCTGTCTGTCTGTCTGTCCTTGTTTGTACCTCCCTTGGTGGTGTCCTTTTGCTGTCTGTCTGTCCATGTTTGTACCTCCCCTGGTGGTGTCCTTTTGCTGTCTGTCTGTCTGTCCTTGTTTGTACCTCCCCTGGTGGTGTCCTTTTGCTGTCTGTCTGTCCTTGTTTGTACCTCCCCTGGTGGTGTCCTTTTGCTGTCTGTTCCAAGCGTTAGTAAACCGATTATTGTTTTACTCCCCTGTGGTGTCCTTTTGCTGTCTGACTGTCTGCCCTTGTTTGTACCTCCCCTGGTGGTGTCCTTTTGTTGTCTGACTGTCTGTCCTTGTTTGTACCTCCCCTGGTGGTGTCCTTTTGTTGTCTGTCAGTCTGTCTGTCCTTGTTTGTACCTCCCATGGTGGTGTCCTTTTGCTGTCTGTCTATCTGCTATCTGTCCTTGTTTGTACCTCCCATGGTGGTGTCCTTTTGCTGTCTGTCTGTCTGCTATCTGTCCTTGTTTGTACCTCCCATGGTGGTGTCCTTTTGCTGTCTGTCTGTCTGCTATCTGTCCTTGTTTGTACCTTCCCTGGTGGTGTCCTTTTGCTGTCTGTCTGTCTGTCCTTGTTTGTACCTCCCCTGGTGGTGTCCTTTTGCTGTCTGTCTGTCTGTCTGTCTGTCTATCCTTCCATATATATATTATTACCAAGCCTATGACTTTAGCCAGTATTATGTAGTGCAGACCCTGTTCAGGTTGGAGTCTGGTTGGGAAAAAAAGCACACCAGTGCTTATTCATTATCCTTGAAAATGTCTTCTTCTTCTCCTCCTCCTCTTCCTCTCCCCCCCCCCTCTCTCTCTCTCTCTCTCTCTCTCTCTCTCTGTCTCTCTCTCTCTCATAACATCCCTGTGCTTCATTATGCGTCGTCCTTTGAGACATGAAGAGTAAAGAGAAGAGAAGAAAGAGAAACGTGAAAAAGTCATTTATTGTCCACATAGCAATACAGCCCTCAGGACAAGGGGGATATCATATTAAGCATATTGTTGCACCTCTTGAATGGTTCTAACATCACACCCCCTCATCCCCCCCCCAACACACACACACACACACGCGCGCGCGCGCACGCAAAATACATACTAAATAATGCACGCACTCACATGCGTACAGATACATACATGAAACGTGCGGTTAAATGTGGATCATCACTGGATTAGCTGTCATTTTATTCCATTATCTTTTTTTTCTCACAAGCATTGCTTCTGCTATGAATCTAGCTAGAGCTTTCAAAGAGTTTTCATTATCATTCGAAATAATACTCACAACATGATTGTGACTCGGATTACCAAAGAGAGAATTTATCATACTACAATTTTTTCGTTTATCGTCGTTTGCGGTACAATGAAAGAGAAAGTGAATTTCATCTTCCATCGCACTCGCGCACGGCGGACACACATTATTCGCATCTTCTTCGCTGGAAAACCAATGGTTGAATGTTTTAGTCCACTCACTCTCAGTCTGAACCTGACGAGGCTATCCCTATGCCATTTATTTGTTACACATGATAAATATTTTTCTGCCTGAAAGACGCTTTTAAAGGAATAAAACCACCTGTATTTATCGTTAGCTTCGAAGTGTGAATGCCAGTTTTGCTTATAGCATGAGATAAGCCTGTCTTTAAATTCACTTATGAAACCATGTTCATATCCAACCCCTTGACTCAACCAAACTATACCAAACCCATTCTCACTCAGTAATTTATGAATGCTCGATACCCAATTAAACTGACCAGATTCATGTTTTGATAGGAGCATTTCATAGGCCTGTCTACATAGTCGCGACATCGGTAAAGCAGTGAGTTTTAACCAGTATTTAATGCATTTTATATATGTTCTGATATATAGCGAATATCTTCCAGTTTCCCCATAGACAAATTTATTAGATGTATGCAAAGGAACACAAAGGAATCTTTTTATTGCAAAAGTATGCACTTTTTCAATCTGCTTACAATCTTCGTGTAACCCCCAAATTCCAGCTGCATAAGTTAAGAGTGGTTCTATCTGTGTATCAAACCTTTTCCAAAACAGATTTATGTCCAGACTTCTGTATTTCCATGACCCCCCTTTTCCCTTTTCTACAGACTTCTGACAAAGCTATACTAATACTTAATGTTGTTGTGAAAACCATTCCCAAATACTTATACGAATTTGTAACCTTTAGTTCTTCACTTCCGTAAAACCATCTTTCTCTAATTGCTAAATGACCCCCTTTTCTAAATACCATGACATTCGTTTTTTCAAGATTAACAGTCAATTGCAATCGGTCAGCTTCTCGTCTAAGACTAGTTGATTGTGGAGACCAATAACCGTATCAGATAGCAATATTACATCATCAGCGAATAGTAACAGAAATATTTCAACTGCACCGGGAATTAATTGTATACCATGTTTACCAGTTCGGGATAATTCAACGGCTAACTCATTGATGAAGAAGGAAAATAGCAGGGGGCTAAGCATGCAACCCTGCTTTACTCCTCTGGGACAATTGAAATAATCACTGTAACAACATTTATCACGCACAAAAGATAACACACTGTCATAAATACTAAGAGAAGAAAGAGAGGGGGGGGAGAGAGAGAGGGGGGGGGCACAGAGATAGATAGCAAATATGACAACAGAGAGAGAGGGAGACAGACAGGGAGAGAGAGAGAAGGCCAACGGAAAAGAAAGGAAAGAAGAAAGACAAGGGAGAACGACTGACAGGAAGGAAGAAGTGCCTATTGGCATACCACTGGCTCTCTCCTTGGTTCTTGGTCCTTGGGCCGCGCCATGGGCCCGGTGGAATCCTTCAGTGTTCGTGACAACAATGCTTCATGGACAACAATGCTTCATGGACAACACAACAATGCCTCACGGACAACAATGCTTCATCCCCTCACTCTTTGCAAGGTGCAAAACGCCACCACAGCCACGTTCAGTCAGGGTTGTCTTTTTTTTTTCCTACAAAGCGCTGACTGTCCTTTTCATGCACTGCCCGACTGACTGAACGGGGAAGGGAGCAGTTTGTTTCAGTGCTTGTGCTGTGTTCTCTGCTGTCTCATATCGACACAGTATACATCAGTGTGTTATCGGTGTGTCATATCAACACAGTATACATCAGTGTGTTATATCAACACAGTATACATCAGTGTTCTATAAACATCATGCTTTGTGGGGTTCAACAAATGTATTTTGTAGGGTTCTATGAACATCATGGTTTGTTGGTTTTTGGGGGGTGTTCTACAAACACCATGTTTTGTGGGATTCTATAACATGCTTTGTGGGTTTATAAACATGCTTCGTGGGTTTATAAACATGCTTTGTGGGGATCTATGCACATCATGTTTTGTGGGGTTCTATAAATATGCTTTGTGGGGTTCTATGCACATTATGTTTTGTGGGGTTCTATAAACATGCTTTGTGGGTTTCCATGAACATCATGTTTTATCAGGTTCTACAAACACCATGTCTTGTGGGTTCTACAAACATCATGTTTTATTGGGTTCTATAAACATGTTTTGTGGGGTTCTACAAACATCATGTTTTGTGGGGTTCTATATAAATGTGTTTTGTGGGGTTCTACAAACATGCTTTGTGGGGTTCTATAAATGTGATTCGTATGGTTCTATAAGCATCATGCTTTGTGAGATTCTATAAATGTGATTCGTATGGTTCTATAAGCAACATGCTTTGTGGGGTTTTATAAACATCAGGCTCCGTGGGATTCTATAAACATGCCGTGGGATTTTAAAAACATCAGGCTCCGTGGGGTTCTATGAACATCATGTTTTGTGGGGCTCTATAAACATGAATCGTGGAGTTCTTTTAACAATATGCTTTGTGGGGTTCTATAAACATAATGTTTTGTGGTGTTCTATAACATTATGCTTTGCGGGGTTCTGTGAACAACATTATCGTGGGGTTCTATATACATCATGTTTTGTGGCGTTCTATGAACGTCATGCTTTGCGGGGTTCTATGAACAACATTCTTGTGGGGTTCTTTAAACATAATGCTTTGCGGGGTTCTATGAACATCATGCTTTGCGGGGTTCTATAAACATCATCCTTTGTGGGGTTCTATAAACATTATGCTTTGCGGGGTTCTATAAACATCGTGTAAGGTTATGCTACACACAGCTACACCGCAAGGAAACGTAGCGCTACTTACTGCTACACCTCAAGGAAACGTAGTGCTGCACACTGCTGTACCTCAAGGAGACGTAGCGCTACTTACTGTTACATCACAAGGAAACGTAGTGCTACCAGCCGCCGTGGCGAAGTGGTTAGCGTCGCGGACTGACGGCTGGGAGGATGCGGGTTCGAATCCCAGCGGGGGTGGGTTTTTCAGCCCGTGGCCGGCTCCTACCCAGAGTTGAGTGTGCTGTGGGATTAAATGGGGAGACTGGGACCACACACTGATAAAGTCGAGTGTCATCCACTTCAAGGATGCGTCTTTGGGTGAGTTGCTCGGGCCTGGTTAACGCCGGGATAGCATTATGACAGGAAGCGTAGAGTACAGCCTTGTCACGTAGTCCCAAACCAAAATGGACCTCCATAGCAACATCGTCATCATCATCGTCATCAATATAAACAAAATAGTCTCAAAGTCTGTGGCCTTTCAAGCCCTGCTCTCATGGTGACCTCAGTTTCGATACCCCTCCACTTCCGTGCTTGGGGCGAGTCCTGTCAATGTCATCAGCGTCGGCAGATTCATGGGGGGGCTGTTGTTTGAGGGGCGTGTTGGCGGTCTCCACTCTGGGAGGGACGCTCACTCAGTCTGGCTCCGCGACTAAGCCATTATTGTCGTTAGTAGGGGGCTTAGTAGGTGGCGTCCTAAGTACGTTAGAACAGGCACCACTGAACACCACCGAAGTGACTCAGCAGCAGTGCAGGGTCTCCTCTGTTGTGTGGCCTCCTGTCGACCTAACATCGATGGTTCCCTGTGGACTGCTGACGCTGGAACTGCGACGGACGAACCCGGGTGTGGCCGTGTATGGGGGAATCTAAATGAGCGGCGTGGGAGTAATGCCACTGAAACGGTGCAGATGATGGGGCAGCAAAAAAAAAGGGGGGGAAACGCAGTGCTGCACACAGCTACACCAAAAGGAAACGTAGCGCTACTTACTGCTACTTTACAAGGAAACGTAGTGCTGCACACTGCTGTACCTCAAGGAAACGTAGCGCTACTTACTGCTTCATCACAAGGAAACGTAGTGCTGCATACAGCTACACCACAAGGAAATGTAGCGCTACTTACTGCTACTTTACAAGGAAACGTAGGACTGCACACTGCTACGCCTCACGGAAACGTAGTGCTTCACACTGCTACATCATAAGGGAATGTAGCGCTACACACTACTATGTGTACTGCAGAGCAACTCATTTGCACAATCTGAACGCCTCCCTGCTTTCTGTTCAAAACACTCATTTTCCTCGTACTTTGCGGTTGGGGGATTGGGGGATAACAATGAATGGAGTCATAATAAGTGTGGGATGTTCTGCCCATGGTTCACAATGTACCACGTCCTGGTAGTCATCATGTTTCGTGTCGGTGGACTGAATATAGAGATATGGATCTAGTCCTCGTGGGTTGGAACAAAACACAGCCTTGAAGAAATGGGTGGAAATGATGACAACCATCGCGAAGGAGATAATGGAAAAGTGGGGTGGGGGAAGAGTAGGAGGAGGAGGAAGAAGGAAAAGAGGAGGAGGAAGATAGAAGAAGAAGAAGATGATGATGATGATGATGATGACGCCGACAATTTTGAAGGTAGGGAGAAGAGGGGTCATGAAAACCGTCCCGTTTCCAACGTGTTGTCGTTCTATTTCCAACGTGTTGTCTGTCTATTTCCAACGTGTTGCTGTTCTATTTCCGACGTGTTGCCGTTCTGTTCCCAACGTGTTGTCGTTCTATTCCCAACGTGTTGTCGTTCACGTTGCCGTTCTGTTCCCAACGTGTTGTCGTTCTATTCCCAACGTGTTGTCGTTCACGTTGCCGTTCTATTCCCAACGTGTCGCCGTTCTATTGCCGTTCTATTCCCAACGTGAGGCTGTTCTATTCCCAACGTGTTGCCGTTCTGTTTTTGATTTCCCCCACATGGTCAGAGGGAAGGCAGTGGAGCCAGAAACTGTGACAGCCTGAAGACGGCATGTGGCAGCCAAGCAGAAAATGGACTGATCCGCCATGAAAGGAAATGACAATGTCGCTTCACCCCTAACCCTGATGGCCAGACCTTGAAAAGAACGAGGGGAAAAGGGGGGGAGGGGGAAAGGAGGGGGAAAGATGGGGGGCGGTGGGGTGAGAAGAAGAAGAAGAACGAAAATAACAAGAAAATAAGGAATGTAAAAATAAAATCAAGAAATACAAGGAGGAGGAAGAGGAGAAGAACAACAACAACAGCAACACAACAACAGCAACAACAGCAACACAACAACAACAAAGCGAAGAAGAACAGAAAAAAATCACCAACGGAAGGAATGGAAGAGAAACATGAAAGAGAAGAACGAAGAGGATGAAGAGGAATAGAAAAAAGAAAGAAAAAAAAAATGGAGAGAAGACAAAGAAGAACCAACCGGAGAAGGAAAATGAAAATGCAACACCGACGATGACAGGAAAAAGCAATAAAGAAAAAAACAAATACATCAAAATCATCAACAGCAACAGCCAACAACAAGGTAAAGTGAAAAGGAAGAAACCAAAGAGAAAGTTGAAGTCCATTAACTGGTCAGACATGAATTGATCAGACATTATTTGATCAGACAGGCTTATTGCTTCACAAACCATTGAAGTCCATTAACTGGTCAGACAGGAATTGATCAGACAGGCTTATTGCTTCACAAACCATTGAGGTCCATTAACTGGTCAGACAGGAATTGATCAGACAGGCTTATTGCTTCACAAACCATTGAAGTCCATTAACTGGTCAGACAGGAATTGATCAGACAAGCTTATTGCTTCACAAACCATTGAAGTCCATTAACTGGTCAGACAGGAATTGATCAAACAGGCATATTGTTTCACAAACCAATGAAGTCCATTAACTGGTCAGACATTATTTGATCAGACAGGCTTATTGCTTCACAAACCAATGAAGTCCATTAACTGGTCAGACAGGAATAGATCAGACAGGCTTATTGCTTCACAAACCATTGAGGTCCATTAACTGGTCAGACAGGAATTGATCAGACAGGCTTATTGCTTCACAAACCATTGAAGTCCATTAACTGGTCAGACAGGAATTGATCAGACAAGCTTATTGCTTCACAAACCATTGAAGTCCATTAACTGGTCAGACAGGAATTGATCAAACAGGCATATTGTTTCACAAACCAATGAAGTCCATTAACTGGTCAGACATTATTTGATCAGACAGGCTTATTGCTTCACAAACCAATGAAGTCCATTAACTGGTCAGACAGGAATAGATCAGACAGGCTTATTGCTTCACAAACCATTGAGGTCCATTAACTGGTCAGACATGAATTGATCACACAGGCTTATTGCTTCACAAACCAATGAAGTCCATTAACTGGTCAGAGATTATTTGATCAGACAGGCTTATTGCTTCACAAACCAATGAAGTCCATTAACTGGTCAGACAGGAATAGATCAGACAGGCTTATTGCTTCACAAACCATTGAGGTCCATTAACTGGTCAGACATGAATTGATCACACAGGCTTATTGCTTCACAAACCAATGAAGTCCATTAACTGGTCAGACAGGAATTGATCAGACAGGCTTATTGCTTCACAAACCATTGAAATCCATTAACTGGTCAGACAGGAATTGATCAGACAAGCTTATTGCTTCACAAACCATTGAAGTCCATTAACTGGTCAGACATGAATTGATCAGACATTATTTGATCAGGCTTATTGCTTCACAAACCAATGAAG
>JAAQRG010020846.1:0-22888 GCA_011634625.1 Babylonia areolata
CAGCATTAAAACGCAAATACCAGATGACTGCATACACCTCATGCAGAATGTGAAGTGAATGGTGCAGATGCATTAAACTGCTTTAATTTGAAAACTCTGTGCATCTACATTGGTTCTGACAGGAGATCCAAAAGAAGAACCTAAGATTTCATGTATTTGGCACTACAAGTAATAGATATATCAGTATGTATGTGTGTGTGTGTGTATATGTATATATATATATATATATATATATGTCTGAACACATTGGAGGTATGACAGATTTTTTGTTTGTTTTTGTAGATGTTGAAAATCTCTTCATGAACTGTTAGGCAGTGTGAAGTGCCAGAGTGCTTTTTCAGTGTCTTTGTTGTTGTTTATTTCAACCTGTTGTTTATTTACTTTACTTGACGGTTTAACACTGTCCATGCGAATGGCGAAAGAGACGACGTTAACAGCGTTTCACCCCAATTACCACCATCAAAATATTGCAAGCGGAAGGCTCTTATACTGAAGAGGTGAATGTTGACAAAGACTATCACAATTCTGACGACGGAAGCTAAAGGTTGGGTCATTGAGACACCCACTGGACGTCCGAGGTGTCTGTGTAGAGGAGAAGAGAGGACTGGCCGTACTGAGTGAGTTAATCCTTTGGACACCTTGATCATCCTGGACTGTAGTACAAGTTGTTTACTGCAGGTAAAATAAGATCATGAAAAGCACATCACGCATGCCAACAATGATCTTTTCTGCTTCTGATAATCCTGTGAAAGAATAGATGTAGAAGTGTGTTTATATGTATGTTTAGGAATCAGTTATTGTTGTTTTTTTACATAGCACATTCCAACTGTGTACAAACTGAATGCGTGTATCTTTTGTCTTGATCTGTATCTTTATTTTGGGTAATATTTTGGATCAGGTTTGATCTGTACATTTCGCTCGGAAAACATAACTATATTCCATGTGTGCTGTGGTACATTTGAAACAAATTTCCAGCTTATATCTGTTTACATATGAAAGAAAAAATTATTTCTTTGTTTTTTGTCAAGGATAGTGTTGATGTTTTTTTTAACTGATTTCACAGACATTCACTGGTTGTGAAACTTTTTTTTTTTCATTTGTGTACCTTGATGTGTTCATCAGTTGCATTGAATACACTTGTTTTTCTTTGAACCTTTGATATGAATTCACATCTACTGTTGTCAGGAAGATATCATACTTAATCTTTTTTTTTTTTTTTCCTTTTTTCTTTTTTCTTCCTGTGTGGAGAAGCTCGTTATTTTGAAACCGACTTCCCATTGTGAATAATGTTCAACAAAGCTGAGATTTCAAATGAAATTACTTAAAGAGGGGAATCTACTATATATCTGCTGATTAATTCCTAGCTTCTCAGCAAGGTTAACAAATAAGTAATATGTTACAATCTATGTATTATAGAGGGTGATCACAAGAAACATTGCAAATGAAAAAAAGACAGTCCAGAATTCATACCTTGTATGTTTTATTGGGAATATTCATATTTCATATATACAGGAATTATTTAGTTGTGATTGTTATTTTGTAGATAGTGTACACTGAACATTTTACAGCTTAAGTTTTAAATGCTATTTTGTTAGTGATTTAACTTTAGCTTCTGGGTTTAAATTCATGGGGCAGACGCTTAGGACATCATTTCATTGTAATTAATTTTGTTATGGATTTCAATGAGAAACTTTCTGAGTACTATAGTAAGATCTTTGAATTCTGCACAGAATGATTTTTTTATTTTTTTATGTACAAGTTGCCATACGGAGAAATGTAGTATGGAGTGGTTGTGACCAGAACTAGAATTTTACGAATATGTGCTCTTGAGTGTGTGTGCATGTGCATGTGTGTGTGTGTGTGCTTCCAAGTATACAGTTAAAAATCAGTGGTCAAGATATGTAAACGGCCAAATTTTTGTGCATTGGCGAAACATGCGAATGTGTGTCTGTGGCCCAATCTGGTCATGAGTTTGTGTGGATGAAAATATGATGGATCTGTCTCACTGATATTGAATGATAAGGCATGGGTAAAGATGAACGGAGATACTTGATGTGAAGTAACATGGCTAGCAATCAGCATTCATTCAGCATATATTACCTAGAGACTGTGTGAGAGCAGTTTTTGAAGTCATATTGTAGGCCTTTATATTTTATATCTGACTGCATCAAACCGTTTTTTTCATGCTTATGGACGTACATCAGTGAAGAAAGCTGCAAGTTCTTGGGATCATTTTGTTCTGAAATGGAGAAAAAAAAGAAAGAAAATAAACAAACAAAATAATAACAGTGAGGTGGATTTTAGGGTTAAAAAAAATTAAGAAAGAAAGAAATAACAATAGCAACAACAACAACAAAAACAGCTTGCTATGTCCAGCACAGGTCTTAATAAAGAGCCATATACTGAGTATGATCCACTGACAAAGGAATATATATAGATACTGGAGCACAGCAGCAATAATTTTTGTTTTGGGATTTTTTTTTTTCTTCCCGGGAAAGGTTATTCATTTATTTCCAGATTTTTTTCTGCTCTTTTCCTCATTGGTTTTACAGTACCTTTGTTTGTTGATTTTATTTTGTGTGTGCAGTAGTTGTAGTAGTTGTGTGTGAAATCAAAATTATTTCTCATCCACTTAAAATAGAAAAAAAAAGTTTTCTGTCAGAATATACTAGCATTTTTTCCCTCTCTCCATCTTTCTCTCTCTCTCCCTTCCTTTCTCATGCTTTATAGAACAACACTGCCTTCGCTTCCTTGCAAGAGAAGGAAAAAGATACTTTGTTGTTGTTATTTTTAGGTGTGTGTCCCCCCCCCCTTCCCCTCACCCCGCCCCCACCCCCCTCCAGGAATACAGAGTTGTGTCACAGTGCCATTGGTTCTACTTTCCTATCTGTTTTCTCTTTTCAATGTTGTTTATTGATTTGTTTGGGTGTTTTTGTTTTGTTTTTTGTATATTTTTTTTTTACAAAATTACATAATTCATTCTCCACTCCAGCCTTTGGACATTGTGTTATATGGACCCTGATGTTTTTTCAGGGCGTATTAAATCGTTTTTTGAAACCAGCCTGTTGATTGATGATGGAAAAATCCTGGTCACCAATGGATGGGTGTGATGGTGTTTGCTTTTAAAAATTAGTTTAGGTTTTCAAATGCCTTGGGGTTTTTTTCTGAGTCCCATTTTTCATAATCGGTATGACATGAACTGTACGAAGGTTTTGTGCAATACATTTATCATTGCATTGTTAGTACGAGTATTTATGCTTGTTTGTATCTGTTACAGCATAATACACTGTAATCCAAATCATTGACGGTGAAGAATGGTTTGTTCTATGGTATGTTCTCATGTCTTGTTTCTGGTGTGTTCATTGGATGGTCTTGTTCTGGTGTGTTCATTGGATGGTCTTGTTTTTGGTGTGTTCATTGGATGGTCTTGTTTCTGTGTGTTCATTGGATGGTCTTGTTTCTGGTGCATGTCTTCTCTCCTCCATCCCCCCATGGGGATGCTGGGGGTCTTTCAGTATAATAGCATCCCCGCCTTCTGGAAATTCTGTGCTAGAAATTTCCTCTTTTCTGTCACTCTCTTTGTTTCTGCCTTTTTTTCTTTCTTCATTGTTGTCTCCTTTTTCAGCCTTCCCTGTCCATTCCCCTTTCTTTTTTCAAGCAAGCCTTTTTTTTGCTTTAAGTATTGTTGTTGTTTTTTGTTTTGTTTGTTTGTTTGTTTTTTTCTTTTTTATGATTGTTTGTAATCTGGGGATGATAAATTAAACGGAATGGCTGGCGTCCTCAGCATGGCCTAGTCTTATTTGCCATAAGAAGCTAAATGGTTGGGATACTGTGTCATGAACTGTTTTGTGGGTTTGTCTTTCTTTGTTTGTTTTTTTGGTTGTGTTTTTTTTGTAGATGTGACAGTTTTGTTTTGACGCGGTTGAGCATTTGTATGGTTGACAGTCCTGATATGGCCCTGTGCGGTCGGCTGGACTATAAGCAACAAGAATAAGAATCTCTCCTCCATCTTCTTTCTTCTCCTCCCATCTTCATCACTCAGGTGAAAGCACACCTTGATTTTCTCTCTGTTCTCTTTCTGTATTAAATCTTGTATTCAGACAGAGAGAAGGACAGAGAGAGAGAGTGGGGAGACACCACTCGGCTGCTAGTGGAACAACAATTCCACATTGATGGGCACAGAAGGTAGACTGTTGTAGTATGAAGGAGATTGTGTGTGTGTGAGCATGTGCATGTGTGTGTGAAAGAGACTGTGAGGTATACCAGTGTGTGTGTGTGTGAGCATGTGTATGTGTGTGTGAAAGAGACTGTGAGGCATACCAGTGTGTGTGTGTGTGGATGTGTGTGTGAAAGGGACTGCAAGGCATACCAGTGTGTGTGTGTGTGAGCATGTGTATGTGTGTGTGTGGAAGAGACTGTGAGGCATACCAGTGTGTGTGTGTGTGGATGTGTGTGTGAAAGGGACTGCAAGGCATACCAGTGTGTGTGTGTGTGAGCATGTGTATGTGTGTGTGTGGAAGAGACTGTGAGGCATACCAGTGTGTGTGTGTGTGGATGTGTGTGTGAAAGGGACTGCAAGGCATACCAGTGTGTGTGTGTGTGAGCATGTGTATGTGTGTGTGTGGAAGAGACTGTGAGGCATACCAGTGTGTGTGTGTGTGGATGTGTGTGTGAAAGGGACTGCAAGGCATACCAGTGTGTGTGTGTGTGAGCATGTGTATGTGTGTGTGTGGAAGAGACTGTGAGGCATACCAGTGTGTGTGTGTGTGTGTGGATATGTGTGTGTGAAAGGGACTGAGGCATACCAGTGTGTGTGTGTGTGTGTGCGTGTGGATATGTGTGTGAAAGAGATGTGTGTGAAAGAGACTGTGAGGCATACCAGTGTGTGTGTGTGAGTGGATATTTGTGTGTGAAAGGGACTGTGAGGCATACCAGTGTGTGTGTGTGTGTGTGTGGATATGTGTGTGTGAAAGGGACTGTGAGGCATACCAGTGTGTGCGTGTGGATATTTGTGTGTGAAAGGGACTGAGGCATACCAGTGTGTGTGTGTGTGGATATTTGTGTGTGAAAGGGACTGTGAGGCATACCAGTGTGTGTGTGTGTGTGGATATTTGTGTGTGAAAGTGACTGTGAGGCATACCAGTGTGTGTGTGTGGATATTTGTGTGTGAAAGGGACTGTGAGGCATACCAGCTGTTGTGACAAAGCGATTAGCGTCCAGGACAGACCACTGGGAGGACATGGGTTTCAGTCCCATCAGTCAGGTTTTCTCCAACCTGTGGCCAGCTCCCACAGCACAGTTGAGTGGTGCTGTTGGCTCAGATGGGAAGACTGGAACCAACACCCCTGAAAACGGAGTGTGGCTGCCAACATGGCGGGGTAAAAACGGTCATACACGTAAAAGCCCACTCGTGTGTGTGTGTGTGTGTGTGTGTGTGTATATATATATATATATATACACACACACACACACGTGGGAACGTGGGAGTTGCAGCCACCGAACAAAGAAAAAGAAGAAGCACATGATAGATGGTGGTCATTGTCCCTCTTCACAGATGCATCTTTGAGAACGTTGCTCGAGATTTCCTGACCAACACATCAGGTGCCTGTATCTCCTGTGCCTGGTTGACATTGGGTTACATTATGAGAGTTCAGGCCTTGTCAAGTTGTCTCAAACCTGAATGAACCCCCCCATAGAAGCGGCATTATGTATATTATCACTCATCATTAAAACAGAAAAAATTGTCCCAAATTCATAGACACAAAAAAGAAAAGAAAATGAGGCATGAAAAAAAAAAAGGAGACATGGTTGTTTGAGTCAGAAAAGTGACACACAAACACAAGTGCCTCATAGTTATTCGTTCCAGTAAAATTATAAGAATTACAAAAGTAAGTTGTTTTTAGATTATAAAAAAAAAAAAAAACCAAGAGGGAAAAGCCTCTATGTAGCACTTCATCGTTGGCATGAACACCAAAAAAATTTACTTATCATTGTCAGAATCCGTGAAAATTCATACTCATTTTCAAAAACTACAATTTTTTTCCTCCAATGATCATACTGATCTATAAATTTAGAAATCAGAATTTTGTGAGATTCTTGAGAAAAAAATCAGACAATGCACACATAGTGCAAGTTAATTTTTTATGGTAAAATTTTTACTTCCATGCGTGTGTTTGTGAAAGTAAATATGTTGTTCTTGGATATTATGCAGGAAGTAAGAAGGCCTTTGCACATATCAATCTCTGAATAAAATATAGTGGCCTCCTTTCAGTAATATGTATATATATTTTTTTGTGATCAGTGCATCGGCTGAATATGTATATCCATAGAAGACACTTCTTTTCCAGACCAGTGACCACTTGGGTGAATTTGGATAATATAAGACCATCACACTGTGTTTAAAACACAGTAGTCTTTCTGTGCTTTGAGTCTGAATTTGAAATCTAATGTTTTAATTAAGTAAGATCCTTTTTTATTATTTTTAATTCCATAGTACATTTTGATTGCTGTCCCATTATTTAGCAGAATTTTGCTGGTTCTGGCACATGTGTGCATCAGTTCATACGAGGCAGAAGTTCCTATTTAAACTAGAAAGATTAAATGACTGCATTTAAGCTGTTATATCAGATTCAAGTGCTAAGTTTTGTGATTAAGAAAGAGAAATATAGCATTAACCAAATCTTAGAAACTTTTTTTTTTTTTGTGTGTGTGTGCGTCTTTGCAATTTTTTGTGCCCATACCAGAAGTGCATTGTCATTGTAATTAGAACGTGTGGAAAGAAGTGATTTTTTTTTTCCAATTCTGAAGCCAAATCAGGTGTTGACAAAGTATTTCCAGAGAAAATGGATTTGTTAAAATCTCTCTCTCTTTCTCTCTCTCTCTCACACACACACACACTGAAACACAGGTTTATATCATGGACACAAATTGTGTGCAAACATGTAAGTGAGCAACATCAAAACAAAAAAACAAAAAAAAAAAGAAAAAGAAAGAAAGAAAAAGAAAAAAGAAACAGGCATGTACTCTCACAGTCACTGTCAACAGAAACACTTATTGTTACCAATATTTTATTAATTAAAATTATCCACTGCATAGCACAGTTTCCATCCCTTTTTCTTACAGAGTTTTTTGTTTTGGTTTTTTGTTCATGTGTTTCTCTGTACATTTTCCCCCATACATTTTGTTACATTTTGCAGCTTCTCAGTAAACAGCCAGAATCCAGTTTTGATCAGCGTTTGAAAGACAATCTGTAAACCTTACCTACAAGAAGTTGATAAAGAATCAAAGCTATGTCACAAAGGAAGCTTTTTCATTTTGTAATCTAGGTGGATCCTCTTATCCATCATACACAAGACGCATTAAAAAATCATTGTTTGGAAGCCCTGTCAGGGTACGGTGGGTTTATATCTGCAACAAAATCCATTTTCGTTTAATTTACAGGGTGTGGGTGGTATTTGTGGACTTTAAAATTTACATATCCTGACTTTAAAATTTACATATCCTTGGGGTAAAAAATCATTTTATTTACATAATAATTTTCAGCATAATGGAACTTCTGATTCAGTTTAATTGACTTTTGGAAACCAAACTTCAGCTGTGTGGATTATTTTGATTTTTATACTACGAGGGTCATTCAATAAATAAGGTGAATTTTTCGGTATAAGGACTTCTAATACAGATAGAAGCTTACTTCTTTTTTTTTTTTCAACATAGTCTCCCAGCACTGTCACACACTTTTCCCATCTGTGCACAAGCTTCCGTGTTCCCTCAGCGTAAAAATCTTTGGACTGATGTCTCAGCCAGTCGCTCACATTTTTTACTTCATCGTCACTTTCAAACTTCATGCCTCTCATGAACGCTTTCAAGGGACCAATCAGGTGAAAGTCTGAAGGGGCAAGGTCTGGGCTGTAAGGGGGATGAGGGAGCAGTTCCCAGCCCAGCTCGTTGATGGTCTGCACCGTTCGGGAGTAAGCATCTTTGGCACCCACCGGCAGCTGACCTTTGAGTAGCCAAGGTCATCATGTACAGTTCTGTGTGCTGTCCCAACAGATAAGCTCAAAGTCCTTGCAATGTCATCCACTGTCACCCTTCTGTCAGACCGAATGAGATCATTGACTGATTCGATCACCTCAGGAGACCTCACTTCTGTAGGCCTTCCAGGCCTGTCTTCATCCTCAACACTGCTCCGTCCTTCTTTAAACAATTTAGCCCACTTGGAGACATTTTTTCGGCTGAAACATGTGGCACCATACACAGTTGACATTCTCCTATGAATTTCAACTGGCTTGCACCCTTCAGCAACCAAAAACTTGATAACTGACCGCTGTTCAATCCTGGAGCATGCTTCTTGGTCGGCCATCTTTGTTAATCGCCAAAACTCTCAAAGTTTTTTTTTTATCTGCAAAACAAATTAAATCCATGTGAAAAAGAAGTAAAACAAAAAAAAAGAAAAAAAAAGTAAGCTTCTATCTGTATTAGAAGTCCTTATACCGAAAAATTCACCTTATTTATTGAATGACCCTCGTATAAATATATGTTCATGTAACCCAATTGTTATGTTACTGTTCATGCAAATTACTGCTAATGTATACTAGTCAGAGTGACTGTGTGAGAGAAAATTATCCTCAGACTATTTTTGTTGCACACAGATTCCTCTGTACAAACATCCACTTGATATAGCAAAAAATAAGATAAAAGAAGCAGAACAGCAGTTGTCATGATACAAGTAAAAATGCTGATGAAAAAAAGGAACAGACTTCTTCTTAAGATTTTTAAATTTTTAATCTCCTCACCTTTGCTGAAGCCACAGACTTACATGAGAACTTACTTCCATAAATGGGAGAAACAAAAAATAAAATTACCATTTATTCAATCAGGTATTCATCATAAACCTTGACAAAATAGGGAGAATTATAGTGATAATGCCTATGTCCCTGTTGCCAATCTCCTATCACACACTGCAAGCTTATTTCTTAACTTTTTCCCCCCTCCAAAAGTCACAATTTTTTCCAAGTCTTTAAACATTTTCTTTGATAATATTCATATGCATTTTGAAGATCTCATGGTTTTAACAAAGACTTTAAAATTTATATCTCATAATAATATTCATAACTCTTTGAAGGCCATGTTGTCCCATGTAAAGTACTTTGTTCAGATGATTGTACTAGTGATAGGGGTATTAACCCTTCTGCTCCATTTGAAGGTCTGATCCCCATATTTTACTCGCTCATATGAGAGGATTTTTATATGTAATATCAGTTCTTGGCAGTCATGTTCCATTTCCACCAGGTTTCTTTTTCTTTCCTCCCCCCCCCACCCCCCCCCATTCCCATAACCCACAGAACATGGACTTGGACAAGGGAATCTTTTGATATGGGCATTTGATCTTCGTGTGTGTCCGCAAGCATGAAAGGGATTAAGGCACGAGGAGGTCTGCTTGATAGGGGTGGTCAGATAAAACCCTCCACACACCAGATACTGCCTGGATTTGAACCGTGGACTTCACTGACATCGACGCTTGACACACTGAACACTTTGCTAACACACACGTCATCATCCACAATGAGAAAAATGTTTTGAAAAGGTGATTTCCTTCCCCCCTCCCCCTCCTTCCCCTCCCCCCTGTTTCTACAAATCAGTTTGTACCTCCAAAACGAAATAGCCATTGCTGTGGCATTGCAAACTTGAGGTGGAAAAAGGAAAACATTTGATATGAATCAAAGCAAATTCCAAGATTGATGGGCATCAGTGCAGTGGGAAATACTGTTGAATCCAGCACTGGACACAGTGAATGTCTGGTGAAGGATGGCTAGAACTGGTCCTAAATAGGTTATACATTCTTTTTTTTAAAATTCCAACAATCTTTATTTAGTCAATTTTGTTCCCTCCAAAGAGATCTTATTGATTTCAATTTACCTGCCAGCATGCCTCCCGTGAAGGTCAGTAATGCCAAGCATTCATCACTTTCAATTCCTTATTTATTTATCATTGTTGCTGAATCCCAGCTGACCGCACAAGGCCATGTCAGGCCTGAAAAACTGTAAATCTTTACTAGTCCTCCCGAAGAACCTGGAAAAACATGCACACAAGCAACTGGAACAAATAAACACAGCTAGTAATATTCATACACATAAACCTAGATTTTGTCAATGATTTTTGCCAGAGGATTAAAAAAAAGAAATAAAAAAAAAAAAACCTGAGCATAAACATAATTATGTATAATACAATACACAAAATTGTTTATAACAACAGACATTCCAAATCAGAAACAGGCAAGTTTCTTTTCCAGCGCACAAAATTGAAAACAGCATAGAATGCCCAGACAGAACGCCATGAAAAAGGTGAAGAGGGGGAAATCTCTCTCTCTCTCTCTCTCTCTCTCTATTATAAGAAAAAAAAGTGAATGGACCATCCAGTGTAAAAAATAAGTAGAGACAACTAAAAGGAAAGAACTCTAGAGAGCAACAAAAAAAAAGGGGGGGGAACTTCTAACGTAGAGTTTCCAGAGGGTGGAGATACATGTTATTCAAAAGAGCCTCTAGAATTCCCACAGGTGAGGGAGGGTTCACCTGCTCGGGTGAAGCTGAAAACAACCCCCACAATTACTTCAGATATATTGTCACATACACAGATCCTCTTCTTTTTTTTTGTTAATCTATATTTTGATATAAACAAAGGTAGAAAAAAAGCAACAATAAATCAGCAATAATAATGACAACACCAAAAAACCCAAAACAACTAACATTGTTTATACTCATGAACAGCAGCAACACCTTTGTGATAACTCCATTGTTGAGTATCAAAGCTGACGGACATGTGTTTCTCATCTCAAAAACTGAATCAGAGCTGAGAAAGCTGTGTTTCTTACCTCAAAAACTGAATCACAGCTGAGAAAGAGCTGTGTTTCTTACCTCAAAAACTGAATCACAGCTGAGAGAGAGGTGCATTTCTTACCACAAGAACTGAATCATAGCTGAGAGAGAGGTGCATTTCTTACCACAAGAACTGAATCATAGCTGAGAGATACACATATTTCTCACCTCAGGAACTGAATCCTAGCTGACAGACCTGTATTTCTCACTTCCAGAACCAAATCATAGCTGACAAATACATATTTCTCACCTTAAAAACTGAATCATAGCTGACAGATATGTATTTCTCAAGTCAAAAACTGAAAGTTTCTGAACACATATGGTGACTGGCACAAATGTGATGGTTTTTTTTTTTATACAAATACCATCAAACACAAACAACAGTCAAACAGATGCTATGACGGCAGCCCAAATGTTTTCTACCTTGGTTTCTGGTTTTCCTCTCGCACATGTACACATTTTCCCTCACTTTCACCTTGTGATTTTATGGTCCTTAGTTAAACATGCACACATTCCAAAACTGGGTTTATTTTTCAACAGATTCTAAAACATACCTTTCAATACTGAACATGATTATGAAAAAACTTAAGTACCATGTTTACAGAAAAAAAAGCTTTATGTGAAAAAATTAAAGCTGAACTATTTGTGTTTTATCAAAACTATTTATAGACTTTGTCCATCAATAACATGCACACATTCCAAAACTGGGTTTATTTTTTTTATACAAATGCTAAAACGTGCTTTCATAAGAAGGCATAAACAAAAGTAATGTGTGCTACTTGGGTTTATCAAAAGTATTTGCAGAACATGTTATCTTAACACAAAGGCTGCCTTTACAAACATGTATTTCAGAACTGTTATACTTTCAACAGCTGATGTTGTCCACTGGCCACACTGGTGACCAGTGAAGAACATTGGTCAGTTCATGAGTTATGCTGGCACAGTGACTCAATGGGTGGGAATCTGCAGATGGTTTTGATTTATTTTGCTTTCTTCTCATTGGAAGCATTCTGATAACAACACTTCTTGTTTGTTGGTAACAGTCAGGGACACACACTGTGATGCCACGTGAAAACAAAATTGTCAAGTTACTTAACCCCCCACCCCACCCCCTCATTTTAAATACATCTGTATCGTTTCACATGACAAACATACAATGCAATGTCTCTAAGACTATGTACATGATTACAAAGACAGGTTTCTAAAATGTGTGGATCTGGAAGTCACAAACTGTGTGTGTGTGTGTGTGTGCAAATACATGAATCTGTACTAGGCTGCTGATCCTTGACAGAATGAGGGTAACTTCCTTCACAAAAGGTAAATCTTTTATCTCTTTAATTTCCTGACATCAAAATGCTTACTGGAAGTTGGTTTACAGTAGATGATGACAGTCAATGTTTCATCATAATCCCTGACTTCTACGGATGAGGCACATTGATCAGTTCAGGACCATCATCTCCCTGTGATGAGACAAGATTGTCAGATCATCAAATGACGGTGCAACAGCCAAGTGGTTAAAACGTTGGACTCTCAATCTGAGGGTTCGAATCTCGGTGACAGCGCCTGATGGGTAAAGGGTGGCAATTTTTCCGATCTCCCAGGTCTGCATATGTGCAGGTCTGCATATGTGCAGACCTGCAAGTGCCTGAACCCCCTTCGTGTGTATATACACAAACAGAAGATCAAATACGCAAGCAAAAGATTCTGTAATCCATGTCAGCGTTCGGTGGGTTATGGAAACCAGAACATACCCAGCATGCATACCCCCAAAAGCGGAGTATGGCTGCCTACATGGCTGGGTAGAAACGGTCATAGACGTGAAAGCCCACTCGTGTACATACGAGTGAAAGCAGGAGTTGCAGCCCACGAACACAGAAGAAGATCATCAAACATCTCTCTGTGGTGATCAGTTTGACATGGGGACTGAGGCCCTTTATTCTGATATGCTAATCAAGTCTCCACAACAATGAAACACAATGTATCATTCAATTTCTGTCCTTCAGATCTCTACTTCACTGACCTGATTACAGTAGTAAGGGTCAACAAGCAAATAGTTCAAATATTTTCCCCGCACACAAATTTGTGGGGAAAAGTAAGCATGGTCTGAGAATAAATGCCGTGAACATTTTGGTGGAGGTAACATTCATTCAGCACTATGCCCTAAGACAATTCATTACTTCGCCTTCTATTATTCATTCTGCTGCACAGGTAGCAGTTTGAAGTACTACTTATTTCTATATACACTTACTTCTGTAAACCATGATATTAAACAACATGCTTGAATTTTTCCAAAAATTGATTGGAAAATACTGCATACAAACCTAGCAGTTGATTCTGATATGTTCAACAGCGATTAACATTGTGGTAGAGTCAAGTGACAGCAGAAAGAGCTGTCAATATGGACGCACAGCACACGAGTGACAGTACTGCACATGCATGCTTTACCAAAACTACCCTGTTTCCCAGTCGGCCGTGTGGTGAAAATCAGTGGCACAATTCAGTGTGAAAAACAGACTGCCAAATGAACACACTTCAGATGAATGGTGTAAGCATTCAACAGACCGCTGAATGAAACAGCAAACAGAAATCGAGTCACCGTGGATGGACAGCCCCACGTTAGTTTTCACTCGTCCCAACACTGGCCCGTCATGAATGTTTCCTGCGGTTTGATCATATGCTTCAGTCTGCAAACTTTGACTGGACATCTATAGTACAAATAACCAATATTCATAACACTTTACATGAAAAAAATCACAACATCTTGCATCACAATATGTTACAGGAGCTACAGAGTATGAGAAGCGCGAAGAACACGAGAGTGTCTCTGTTGGAGAGGGGGAAAAGTAAAACATGCGAGTGCATGACAAGCAAACTCAACTAGAAATATCGGCATGTTCACTGATCCCCTGTCCATGTTCTGTGAAGTATCACAGCAGACAAGCTCAGCATGGCTTACTGCCTCGGGGAGATCGCCATCTTGAAAACAACAACAAAAATCTCCAGTGACACTTTGTGAATGATGATCTCGTTTCTTTCTCTTGTTTTTTTTCTTTCTTCTTAAAGCAACTGGTGTAACAATCACAGAAGTACAGAAGTGTTTGTACAATAAAATTTCTACATAACACAAGGCAAGGGGAAAGTTGGGTAGCTTACCAAACAGGTGTAAACTGCAAGGTCCTAAAGTTGTGAGTCTTATCACATGGCCCTCTAAGTGTACAGTGTCTTTATCACTTGGCAGAATCGGTAACGCATTGGACTTCTGATGCAGTGGTCAGGTTCCAATCCCTGTTTCAACCTGGTTTTAAGTCCTTGAGAAAAACAACAACTTTACTCTGTTTTTCCTCATTCCACCCAGGTGTGAATGAGTACCTGATTTCAGTTGGGGAAGGTTAAAACAAGAGAGGATTGGGCCTGATCTTCATGGTGAGCCATAGACACAGAAGCTATGAATTCACCGTCATATGGCTGTAAAAGGCTAAGGGACCTTCAACCATCTTTCTTTAGGACAGGGGCGTAAACTCAATATATTTTTTCCACAAAATTTCGTATCATCCTAGGAACATTCCAGAATCAATCGGAGGTCAACTGGAAACAAACCATGCATATTTACCGTCACGAAAAAAAAGCCGAAAAACAGGTAAACATCCTTTATTTTGTTTCCAGTTGACCTTTGGTTAATTTTTAAATATTTTTTGTGTGATAACATGATGAAAATGTGTGTTAAAAACATTCTTTCAAGCCCCTCTCATAGGATTTAACCACAAGTTTACGTCACAACATGAGGATGACACCTTTGAGCTGCATGTCTGACACTGAGACACTGAACATTTGAAATGGGCCTTGTCTTTCTTAAAAACATCTTATAATTCTCCAGCTGACAAAAATCACAACAGTTCTTTTCTCCTGTGTAAAAATGGCAAAACTTGGGAACCAATCTCTGTGGTGGTGGTTTCTTGTTGTTTTTCTTCTTTTCTTTAAATACAAAACAGTCGAAATGTTTTAAATATCTCCAATACCTGTATAGTTAAAACATGCTGTTTTAATATCTCCGATTCCAGTCCAGTTGAAACATTTCTCTTTTTATTCACTCTGTCACCTCCTTGAATGTAGTGCTCATATACTCAAAAAAATGTGCAGCGGTGAGGCCTTGGTTCTGGAAACACACTGACCGCATGTATAGATAACATCTGTACTTAAAAACACATCACAGATTCAGGTAAATCCCATACTGGATCAGACTCTTTGATTTTATCACTTTCTCTTTGTGTTTATGACTCCAGTTCTTCTCTGGTTCCATGTACTGGTGCTGGTGACTTCACCTGGTCTTCATTCGAATTCACATTCGAATTTTCTGTAACCCGCATTTATGAAAGAGGTGAAAGCTGTGTGAATAAAGGACTAAAGACTGCTGCAAACATATCTTTTGTTGTGTTTCCACTGCATCATTCATATCATCACCTCCTATCCTGTCTGACAATGGTGAAAAAAAAAACACAAAAAAACAGCAGGTTCTATGGATTAAGCCCCTTCATTAACAGAATCTTGACCCATACCCCCCTCCTCACCATCCTTTCCCCAAACTCAAACCACCATTTGTCACTACATGTTCAACCCACCCCTCCACTTTTCCATCCAATCTTCCCTGCATCTGCTGCTGTATGTATTGGACACACCCAATGAATGTAGTCACTTCATCATCGTCTGACAGTTTGGTGATCTCTCTCATTTGCTATCTTGACAGTGCAACGTTTGCATCAGAAAACTTTGCAATATATTATTGTTTCAGCTACATAATTGTTTGAAACGGCAGGAGAGGTCTTTATGGCTGGGTGAATTAGAGTTAGAAAACAAGACAATCACTTTACCAATCACTTCTACCGTTGCTCTGAAGCTTGCCTCTTGCAGTCATACTATCACAGCCCTGACAATACTTGGTGTTAGAAATCCAAGGTCAAAGCTGATGTACAGAATCTGAATTCACATTAAGCTGGTAAAAAGAGTTAGTCTTTGAGCATTTCCATTTGATTATTTCTATCCATTTTTGACACATTTCATTTCCAAAGCTGAGGCACAGGATTTTTTTTTTTTTTTTAAACTCCACTTGTGGACAACAACAACCCCCCCCAAAAAAAAGTACCAGATTCTCAACTTTCATAAACAGACAGCAAGTCATGTCCTGTGGAAGACAGTTCAGATGCAACTTCTTTCAAGACTGAAAAACAAAACGAGGCATTCCCCTGAAATAATGCATGTCGTTGGAAAGATGGCAGTACAGAAGACAAAATAAACTGTCATTTGAAAATAAACCATGGTAACATCTTGGTTATAATACTAGATCCACATCAGCTGAGCCCCCGGTGGTGGACAAGAGACGAGCTTGGAAGGCATAGAAAAGGAAGACTGATGAGATGTGCAGCAAAAGAAAGGAAAATAATACTTAAGTTGTCTGGAGTTGAGCGAACACAGATTTGGCATCACAACGACTGAAGGAGGCTGCTGGGAGGAAGACTGCAGCCGTCCATGGGGAGCACGAAGCGGCAGTCAGGACGTAATAAGTTAATGATGCGGCAGACGACATTTTGTGTGCTGCCTTGCTGTATGTGTTGACAATGACTTGAGATCAGTTTCCTCACCTCCAGATGTAGTCTGTAAACACATGTTCACACACACACACACACACACACACACACACACACACACACACACACACACACTGAAATAGTGCACTGCCTGTAAGTATGATAGTCAGTCATGTTCATCAGAACAGCAGAGGAGGAAACTGCTATCCTGACTATCTGTGCCAGAATTTGATTACAGTGGAGAGTGTCTTGCCCAAGTTACATCCCCACTCTCTTGGCCAAGAGGGTTTTGGGACAGTTGGTGTTGGGATGGTTCCCAAAGGCCAACTAGCCCCCCAAGGCCGCAGCACTAAGAGTCAGTGGAATTTTGCCTCCTAGTTTGAGAGTCATAGTCCTTCACAAAAGACTATGCTGTAAATGATTTCCTATAGCTATGGAGTTTCAAGTTTCAATTATCCTTTCACTCCTATTGGAGTATGGAGGATTACTGCAAAATAAACTTTTCATGCCCAGAACAAACATTTCTAAATACACAACAATGTCATATAAAAATTGAGAAAACACAAATGTCTTTTAACTCCAAAAGTAAAACTAGGCAACATTTGCAAATCTAATAATCTTACTTACAGCTAAAATGACTTTTTTTTTGCCTCCTTTGAGCATATTACAAAAATTAAAAACCGATTTTGGAGACAAATATTTTTTTAGGTACATATCTGTTTCGTAACTGATCAGAATTGGGACATTCCATTATGAAATGAAACTCGTCACCAATCACAGACATGTTACAAACTTTACAAAGCTGTAACTTTCGTGGTATGCCTTTGTGTCTCCCTGTTTCTATTTCCAGCTTATGATTACTACTTCAAAATCTTAAGAAGCTGATAACATAATTATCAGGCATTTGACATATATTTTTCTCTACCAAATCCACTTTTGAAATTTCGATAAAACAAACATTTACTACTCGCCTCTAGAGCATGTCTCCATAGATTTTGAAAACTATCTCTCAAAGCAATGTTGACATTCTTGCAGAAAGATTCCCTCTCCAAGAAAAATTGAGCATCCCAAACACAGTCATACCCTGCTTCTATTAAAATTTGTCTGATACAACTCACCCATTTTGAAGAATAAATACCATTTTGATATAAGTCAAGTAATATCAAGTATATTTTCCCAGAATATTTTTCTGTGTTTGATATCACTAAGCTGGTCCAAAATTAACCTAATCTCATTTTCACTAACACACTAATTGGAGAAATACCAGTTTCTCCATAAACAATTTGGGTCATAGTATTTCTGTTCAGTTTGAACAAGCCTTTCAAAAATTTCAATTCTAATTTTTCAAGTATATCTACATTTTCATAACCCCATATTTCTGCACCATACAACTAAATAGGAACAATCATAGACTGGTACATGTCCAGAATGATATGTAAAAGTAAATCTTGATTTCTGGCTGACTGAAGTAACAAAAACATAGCTTTTTGGCCCTGTTCATAAATCATTTTTTTAGCTTTGTAAAAAGTTCCATTTCTACTAAATTCGATGCCAAGATAATTAAAAGAATTGTCAACATCCAAACATGCATCATCAAACTTAAACACAGGCTTTAGCTTGTTTGTAGAATTACATATCATCACTTTAGTTTTCTTTACATTGACCACTAGTTTCCATTTTAAACAATATTTGTGAAAAACATTGAGGGACTCTTGTAATCCTTTCATCTCTGACAGTAAAATTGTGTCATCTGCATACAACAATACAAATAATCGCATGTAATTATCTAACTCTGAAATGTTCAATTCAATAAAAAGATCAACAGATGGACTCTTATGCTCAGTCAAATACAACTCTAAATCATTGAGATACAGAGAAAAAAGCAAAGGCGAGAGGAACCATTGATAGTACTGCCCTCACTTTGCTGTTGGCCCAACTGTGAGCTTATGTCAATCTGTGATATAAGCTGTGTTTGGTCACATTAAACATGACATGCCCAGATACTCGACATCTACCTGCAAGATAGGAATCTGACAAGAACAATGATCTGGTGAAATACTGGCCACCTTAGAGAACACGGTCAGTGCCTTGGACTGATGACTGGGAGTACTTGAGTTCAAACCCTGGCAGAGGTGTGTTTTTTTGTTTATTTGTTTGTAGAGAGAGAGTATATGTTTGAGTGCATGTGTGTCACGGTGTGTGCGTTTGTATAACAGTGTGTTTGTGTGGCAGTGTGTTGTGTGTGTGTGTGTGTGTGTTTGCATGTGAGTGGCAGAGATTGTGTGTTGTGTGTGTGCGCGCGCGTGTGTGTGTGTGTGTTTGCATGTGAGTGCCAGAGATTGTGTGTTGTGTGTGTGTGTGTGTGTGTGTGCGTGTGTGTGTGTGTGTGTTTGCATGTGAGTGCCAGAGATTGTGTGTGTGTGTGTGTGTGTGTACACGCATGCATGTGTGCACATATCCTTTCGATTAAAGAACCCTCCGCCAAAAAAAAGAAAAAAAGATGCAAAGTGTTCAGCATTGAGGCACTGACCTTGGGGTGTGGACTCCAGTATAAATAAGTTAATGATGATGCTTGCGCTTCCAGCAGTCTGGGAACTGCTGCCTCTGTCGATCGGCCTTCACCTTGGCCGCCTCCTGAAGCTGCTTCTTTTCCGACTCACTGAGGCGGCGCCACTCCTTGCTCAGCATGCTGCTGATGTCTCTGAAACAAGGCAGGTGTGATGTACCAGGTATGATGTCTGTGAAACAAAGCAGGTGTATGTCTGTGAAACAAAGACGGTGTGATGTACCGGGTGTGATGTCTGTGAAACAAAGCAGGTGTGATGTCTGTGAAACAAAGCAGGTGTGATGTACCACTTGTGATGTCTGTGAAACAAAGCGGGTGTGATGTCTGTGAAACAAAACAGGTGTGATGTACCAGGTGTGATGTCTGTGAAACAAAGCAGGTGTGATGTACCACTTGTGATGTCTGTGAAACAAAGCGGGTGTGATGTCTGTGAAACAACGCGGGTGTGATGTACCAGGTGTGATGTCTGTGAAACAGAGCAGGTGTGATGTCTGTGAAACAAAGCAGGTGTAATGTACCAGGTGTGATGTCTGTGAAATAAGGTAGGTGTGATGTACAAGGTATGATGTCTGAAACAAGGTAGGTGTGATGTACCAGGTGTGATGTCTGTGAAACAAAGCAGGTGTGATATCTGTGAAACAAAGTAGGTGTGATGTACCAGGTGTGATGTCTGTGAAACAAAGCAGGTGTGATGTACCAGGTGTGATGTCTGTGAAACAAAGCAGGTGTGATGTACCAGGTGTGATGTCTGTGAAACAAAGCAGGTGTGATATCTGTGAAACAAAGCAGGTGTGATGTACCAGGTGTGATGTCTGTGAAACAAAGCAGGTGTGATGTACCAGGTATGATGTCTGTGAAACAATGCAGGTGTGATGTATCAGGTATGACGTCTGTGAAACAAAGCGGGTGTGATGTACCACTTGTGCTGTTTGTGAAACAAAGCGGGTGTGATGTACCAGGAGCGATGTCTGTGAAACAAGGCAGGTGTGATGTACCAGGTGTGATGTACCAGGTGTGATGTCTGTGAAACAAGGCAGGTGTGATGTACCAGGTGTGATGTCTGTGAAACAAGGCAGGTGTGATGTACCAGGTGTGATGTCTCCGAAACAAAGCAGGTGTGATGTACCAGGTGTGATGTCTGTGAAACAAGGCAAGTGTGATGTACCAGGTGTGATGTCTGTGAAACAAGGCAAGTGTGATGTACCAGGTGTGATGTCTGTGAAACAAAGCAGGTGTGATGTACCAGGTGTGATGTCTGTGAAACAAGGCAAGTGTGATGTACCAGGTGTGATGTCTGTGAAACAAGGCAAGTGTGATGTACCAGGTGTGATGTCTGTGAAACAAAGCAGGTGTGATGTACCAGGTGTGATGTCTGTGAAACAAGGCAAGTGTGATGTACCAGGTGTGATGTCTGTGAAACAAAGCGGGTGTGATGTACCAGGTGTGATGTCTTTGAAACAAAGCGGGTGTGATGTCTGTGAAACAAAGCGGGTTTGATGTACCAGGTGTGATGTCTGTGAAACAAAGCGGGTGTGATGTACCAGGTGTGATGTCTGTGAAACAAAGCAGGTGTGATGTACCAGGTGTGATGTCTGTGAAACAAGGCAGGTGTGATGTACCAGGTGTGATGAAACAAACAAGAAACTCTTGTATTGCATCATATTGTGTTACTCTTTGTCACTATTGTACTGTACTGTATTGTATTGTATTGTATTGTATTGTATTGTATTGTATTATATTACTCTTCCCCACAACCCTTTTTTTTCTTTCTGCCTGTAAGTGTATCTATTTTCCTATCAAAGTGGATTTTTCAAAACAATTTTGCAAGGGAAAACTCTGTTTTTGCCATGTTTTTTTTTGTTTTTGTTTTTTTTACATGTGCTAAGTGCATGCAACACATGAGACCTTGGTTTATCGTCTCATCCAAATGACTAAGAAGCTATCTACTTGAGTTTCATCAGTCCTGCCGGATGCTGGTTATTTCATGTAAACACCCAGTCAGACCTTAAATGACAAACTTCGTGGTCGTTTCCTTTGCACTTCTGAGCTACAGCTTCTAAAGTCTCTTTTTTTTCTGAAACAGGATTTGTTTATGTCTGTATGGAGTTTTCCTTTCTGTGTGTGTGTGTGTGTGTGTGTGTGTGTGTGTGTGTGTGTGTGTGTGTGTGTTGCGTGTGTGTGCCTGCAAGCATGTGCATACATCAATGAACTTATCATTTGTTTAATCAGCTTGGCAGTTTTGCAAACACTGCATTGAAGGGCTATGTATGTTGAGCATTTTTGCATTTCCATTACGAAAAACAACTCTCAACAAGGAGTAGACGATGTTCAACACATCAGGGTCTTCTGTTGGCTTTCAAACTTAAAGGAGACTCTTGCACAAGTTGTTCAGTGCATACGTTGGCCTGCAAAATCGCACACACACACAAAAAAAGGAACAAAAAAAGAGAGAGAAGAATTTCTGAGCAAAAGTTCTGATGCACAAACACTCGACGAAAAAGTTCACCTTCAAACACAGAACAACATAGAACAGCTAGACTCACCTGTTGTTTGTTCGTGGAAACTTTGTAATGTACTCAGGCCGTTTGGTCTGTGACCATAAAAGGAATGCATTCATTGGACGCTTGGCTTTGGGGGCGTGTTGATCGTCTGGGGAGACCGGAGTTGTCTGCTGCTGCTGCTGCTGCCCCCCGGAACCCTCCTGACTGCGTTTCTGCACAGAGATGGTGTGGACGTGGATAATGTGGGCATGTTCAACTTGTGCATCCATGCCTGACTGATCCCTTCACTTATGTTTCTTGGACTCTCTTATTTCATTTTCCTTTTTTTTCAAATTCATTTTTATCAGGAAACATAGAATTTTACTTTCAAAAACAACAGGCAAAGCCTTCAAGACTCACTTGTGCTTTATCCAGTCAAGAAATCATAAGGAGAGAAAAAAAAAGATATCTAAAAAATTCAATGAAAAGTGCTCTGTATTAAATATGATATATGAAATAAGCTTGGGAGAAGAAGAAAAAAAGAAAAAAAAAGGTATGCAAGCAGGACTGAACCATGCATGTTTAGTTCTGAAGCTAGCAGACTAATCCCCACTGCTGCAGCGCATCTGATGTCACTTGACGAAATCCAATACTTAAAGCAATGTTGATATTTTCCTCTTCATGCAATAAATAGATGTGATTGTAGTGGACATAATAACGCCATTTAAATCATGGTTGTTGTTTTTTTAATATCTCTCGATTATTTTTTTACTTCCGAGGTAAAGGAGACTTTGCTATCCCTTGAAGCGCAAAGCAACACATGGTAGATCTCTAGATCTGCACAAACTTAATTCCTTGTTTCCATCACCTACCACCTTAACCTCCCTACCCCACAGTTCTGTTAGAACAGAAGCAGTTTCTTACCAGCCTTGGCCCAACTGTGGGGATTCTCTCATCCTTCAGAAAGACCTGAACAGTTTTCTTATCAAGTCTCACACTTTTTTTTTTTTTTATCTGGAACATCTTTTTTCCATGGTGACTTCTGCTACTTCCTGAGCAACACACAATGCTGGTTGTGAGAAATGTATAACTTCAAACACTATGAGGTCGCGAAAAGCATGATTTACACACACACACACACACACTCATGCACATGCAAACACACGCATACATGCATGCACGCACGCACGCACGCGCACACACACACACACACAGAGTTTTTCATCTCTGAATAAAAACCTAAAAACCATGTAGCCATCATCCTGCTAAAAAAAAAAAAAAAAAAAAAAAAAGAAGCTCTCACTGTGTGTTTTGCTTTTCTTTCCCAAACCCATCAGACAGACACATAACTCACAAAAAATCAAAAGAGAAACAAACCTGCGCCATCTCACT
>JAAQRG010020861.1:0-10000 GCA_011634625.1 Babylonia areolata
GTGTGTGTGTGTGTGTGTGTGTGTTTTCAATCATAAGAAATCATAACGGTCTCCTATGTCGTCGGTGTGCTTCAAGCGTTCGTTCCTGATGTTACCTTTTATCTGCCTCACTGCCAAAGTGAACGTGTGTGTGTGTGTGTGTGTTCTGAAAAAGAAAGAGCGTGTGTGTGCTTGTGTGCATACAGACGTATTCATGTATGAGTGGTGGAGTGCATAGACTGGGTGAGGAGGTTTGTTATTGCAATCAGCAATCATAAAACAGGTGGGAAGCCGGAAAGCGCCCGGCCGACACTAACACTGACACAGGCCTACCTTGTACTCTCCGTCGGGTTCTTTGAAGTTGCTTCCCAAAATGTCGCCTCCTTTGTAGACAAACACGCCAACGACGTCATCAGCTGATGACGTCTCCTCGCGCAACGTCACAGATTCACTCCCGAGACAACTGGTGACATAAGTGACTCGCTCGAGTCCTTCTTCCCCTGCTGTTGACCTTGCAAGGAGAAGGAAAACTGAAAACCGAAAATATATCAGAGAGAAGGAATATCACGATACCAGAAATGAATCCGTATTGAATAAATGGAAATTGGTTTTGATCCCCTCTCTCTCTCTGTGTGTGTCTCACACTCTCTCTCTCTCTCTCTCTGTCTCTCTCTCTTCCTTACACATACACACGCACACTCTCTCTCTCTCTCTCTCTCTCTCTCACACACACACACACACACACGCGCGCGCGCGCGCGCGCGCATGCACGAACGCACGCTCGCACGCACACTCACTCACACTGGCACACACGCCGATAACTTAAAGAAAAGTCTCAGTTCTGCTTACCGAGCACTGACACATTGAACATGTGACACTTCCACGCCATTCCTGTTGCGGTATATAACAGATCGCTTGAAATTTAAACCCAGAGCAATAAACTGCAGTTCGAATTAAAAGAAAAAAATCACCAAGGTCTGAAAATGCAGCACAACATCGGAAAAACCCATCCAACAACCAGAAACAAACACTATCATTTGGTAATAAAAATGAAGCACAATTTAAAATAAAAAAGGGGGGGGGGGAAACTGACGAAGTATTCAATACACAGGGGAAATGCACATCCACGCGAAAGTTTCGGAAGAAAAGGCTACAAAAGAAAGTCGTCGAAAGTGGGGATTTTTCTACACAATCTGGAAACTAAAGAAAATGATAAAATAGTTCTCACTGTTCTGCGTAATCCACACACACACACACTATAAAGTCGGGTCTTTTCAATGTTTCACTCAGAAATTAACTGGCGATCGACCCTCCAGATTTTGCACTGGGTCATATCCTCTGGTTTTGATAAAGTCCCATCCTTTCATTCAGTGGCTTTGCCAGCTGCATTTTTTTTTCTGAGTTTCAGTTCAAGAAAGAAGACAATTATTCTTTCAGTTTCTCACTCCGAACATAATTGACTGGAACTGAATATATTTCATCAGTTCTCGCATTGAGTCTTATCCTTTCAAGGAAAACTGATAAATGTATTTAGTAGTCCTGCCCTGTATCATTTCATTCAGTTACTTCGTCAGTTTTCATAATTACAGAACTACCCAGTCCATGGAAAGTGTTGGCGAGGGTGAACAACCTTGGTAGTCAGAGAGGAGTAAACTGAGAGGAAGGGGATAAGGTCCGTGGAGGGAGGAGGGAAAGGGGGTGGGGGGCTGAGCGGGAATGGTTAGGGGTATGTGTGGGGTGGTGTTTCGTCGGCGGTCGTAGTGAATGTAGTACATGTGGCCGAGTACAACTCGATTACCTGCCCGGTCGCACTTCTGATGTAGTGGAAGCGCGTCGTCGGTGGACGTGAAAAACTTGTGAAGGGCCGCTGGGCAAGGGAGGCACTGGCATTCCTGTCTGGCCACCGGTAAACTGAGAACTGGGCGGAGGAGGAGACACGAAACCTCATCGGTGATAGCTGGGGAAAAGAGGTGGAGGAGGTAGGGTGGGGGTGGGGTGCGGGGAGTGTTTGTCTTCTCCGGTTTTGTCTGTTACTTTGTCTGTCCCTCTGTAAATGTATGGAGAGAAAGGATGTGCATGATGCCGTGGTCACTGAGTTGGGAGGAAGGTGGGAAACGGGAGTCATGTGGGTGGTGGAGAGTCTTTGTGGCCGGTTTGTGGCCTCAGTCGTCTCTGCCACCTGCCATTCTGCTCTGTGTGTGTGTGTGTGTGTGTGTGTGTGTGTGTGTGTTTCTGTTCCTTTGCCCGAATTCATCCCTAGTGAAGTGCGAACGGGTGGGGAGATACGTAATGCACACACAAAGGCGAAGTCTGAAAGCGCCAGACTCGGACGGAGGAACTTAAGTGTGTCTAAAACGGAGTATGGCTGCCTACATAATGGGGTAAAATCGGTCATACACGTAAAAACCCACTCCTGCACACTGCGCGAGTGAACGTGTGAGTTTAAGGCCAAGAACGAAGAAGAAGCCCGGCAATGTCCACAGGTTCGAACCCCACCGACCCCACCACTACATCTTTAGTGATGGTATGGGTACTAGTCTTTCCCCGAGATGCCGGGAGAGATGAGCGGAGTTTCATCCGGTCAGTACAGCATGCACTGCATCAGAACATGTAAAAGAATCCACGTTCACGATTTAAACGGGAGTTTTCCCAGGTAAAATTCTGTAGAAAAAACCCAGAGCCACTCTGACAGTGAAACACATACACCGATGTTACTTTGCTGATCGAAAAAAAAATGGGTGGGCCTTGATTATAGCGACTGTTGCGCTCTCCTCGGGGAAAGCCGAACCCGAATTTCTCGTCATAGAAATTTGCTGTCGGTGGTTGATCGAAATACAACACAATACAATAAGCGAAGTTCTGCCCGAGGCTTAAGTCATGCATAGGGTGTAGGGTAGTGGGGCTGAGGGTCGGGTATGGGCCTTGATTGGTGTCGGTGTCAGTGTGTCCGTCAGTGTGTGTGTGCCGCAGTCAGGGTCGGTGTGTGTGTTTGTGTGTGTGTGTGTGTGTGTGCTAGTGTGCAGTCGGTGTGTGTGTGTATGTGTGTGTGTGTGTGTTTGCCGCCGAGTCAGGGTCCGACGGTGTGTGTGTTCAGTTGTGTGTGTGTGTGTCAGTGTGCAGTCGGTGTGTGTGTGTATATATATATATATATATATATGTGTGTGTGTGTGTGTGTGTGTGTCAGTGTGTGTGTGTGTGCACAGTCAGTCGGCGTGTGTCAGTGTAGTGTGTGCCGCCGCCGGGTCAGTGCGTGCGTGTGTGTGTGTGTCAGGTGTGTGTGTTGAATTACCACAGGCCTACTCAAAATAAGGTATTACAATTAATGCCTAACATCATTTCAGTGATATGATATTTTCGTACTTGAGGTGACACACTATAATAATTTATAACTCAATGCTTTTCGGCAGGGCCAGTTCCACCTGCACCCGGTCAGTGAACACTGAATGAAAAGGTTTTTCTGTTAATCCAGAGCTAGAAACTTAATTATTTCTGATTTTTGACAGTTTGGTCTGAGTGTCTTTTCATGGTCATTTCATCTTTGAAACTTTTGCGTCATCTGTTCGGGGGAAGGGCATTCGTGCCGCTGTGTCACGGAGCCTTGGTCCCCACCTTTGTTTTTTTTCTCGCTGAGCTACCGAGAAACCATGCTGACTACTTCCGGTCCGGGAGCTGTGTCGAGTGAACTTCCGTGTTGTGTTTACAAACAATCTTACAGTCCCAAATCTGTGTCTTGTACTGACGGAATTGGACACCAGCAACAGGATATTGGCATGTCTTGAGAAAACAGTGCACAAAACTTTTGTTGTGGCATTGACGAAAAGATAATCCCAGTGAAGGAGTCCCAATGGCGTTCAGCAGCAGTCCGCGAAAGCAGTTTCAGGAGTATGACGGTCGTGGTCCCCTGTTTGAAAAAGGCGGCGGCCTTGGATCGCAGGATGCTTATTACGTTCGTGACCCGAACCTCCACGACTACACCAACATTGCTACGGCCAGTCGTAACCATGAGAAATTCAAAGACAAAACGATCCCGTTCGCGTCCCCCAACGGCAAGGAAGCAAGCTCTGTGCCGCAGTTTCGAAGCATCAGAAATGACGAAGGTCCCGCATCACCTCCGCCAAGAGTGGATGCATCCACTGTTCAGTTTCAGGCACGAGAGAGGAGGGAGGATGTTGTCGAGCGAAGGAACCCCTCAGCAGTCAGTTTTGAACAGCTCCGTGAAGAGCTGCTGCAGCAAGGACACCTGTTCGAAGATGAAGAGTTCAAGCCTGTCATTGCTTCCATCTACTACAGCAGACGGCCGTCGCATCCCATTCAGTGGATGAGACCCAGGGTGAGCCTGGTCATGTGGTTGGAACTAGGATAATTGTCACATCTACATTTGTACACACGCACGCACATGCATGCATGCACGCATACACACACACACACTTACACACAGATATATATATATATATATATATATATATATATATGCATGCACTCCTCACACACACACACGTGCACACACACACATATGAAAAAAAAAAATATATATATATATACATATATATATATGTGTGTGAGGAGTGCATATATATATATACACACACACACACACACACACACACACACACACACACACACTTGTGTGAGCACACATGCATGCACAAGCACACCCACATATTTACATACTGTATGTGTGTGTGTGGTTGTATGCATGACACATACTTTTTCACCATAATTCCTTATCGGTTGAATATCTCTGATTGGTCTTTTTTTTTAATGAAAACCCTTACTAGTTTGTGTGTGTGTGTGTGTGTGTGTGTGTGTGTGTGTGTGTGTGTGTGTGTGTGTGTGTGATGACTACCTCCAGGCAATTTGTGGCCGTGAAAGACCAGTCTTTGCTCGAGGAGGCTTCAGCAGATTTGATGTGAAGCAAGGAGACTTAGGTGAGTAATACCAAGTCTGTTATTTTTTTGTTCATTCATTCAGGTCATAACGTTTGCTCTGATAACAAATGTTGTGTTTTCCTGTGACCTTTTTTCTTTCAAAAAGAACTGGTGGTTTGCATCATGGGATTTTGTGTGTTGACATGACAGGTGACTGTTAGTTTGTGACATGGGATGTTGTGTGTTGACAACAGGTGACTGCTGGTTTGTGACATGGGATGTTGTGTGTTGACAGCAGGTGACTGCTGGTTTGTGACATGAGATGTTGTGTGTTGATGACAGGTGACTGTTGGTTTGTGACATGGGATGTCGTGTTGATGACAGGTAACTGCTGGTTTGTGACATGAGATGTTGTGTGTTGATGACAGGTAACTGCTGGTTTATGACAAGGGATGTTGTGTGTTGATGACAGATGACTGTTGGTTTGTGACATGAGATGTTGTGTGTTGATGACAGATGACTGTTGGTTTGTGACATGAGATGTTGTGTGTTGACAACAGGTGACTGCTGGTTTGTGACATGGGATGTCGTGTTGATGACAGATGACTGCTGGTTTGTGACATGAGATGTTGTGTGTTGATGACAGGTGACTGCTGGTTTGTGACATGAGATGTTGTGTGTTGATGGCAGATGACTGCTGGTTTGTGACATGAGATGTTGTGTGTTGATGACAGGTGACTGTTGGTTTGTGACATGGGATGTTGTGTGTTGATGACAGGTAACTGCTGGTTTGTGACATGAGATGTTGTGTGTTGATGACAGGTAACTGCTGGTTTGTGACATGGGATGTCGTGTTGATGACAGATGACTGCTGGTTTGTGACATGAGATGTTGTGTGTTGATGACAGGTGACTACTGGTTTGTGACATGAGATGTTGTGTGTTGATGACAGATGACTGCTGGTTTGTGACATGAGATGTTGTGTGTTGATGACAGATGACTGCTGGTTTGTGACATGAGATGTTGTGTGTTGATGACAGGTAACTGCTGGTTTGTGACATGAGATGTTGTGTGTTGATGACAGATGACTGCTGGTTTGTGACATGGGATGTTGTGTGTTGACGACAGGTGACTGATGGTTTGTGACATGGAATGTTGTGTGTTGATGACAGGTAACTGCTGGTTTGTGACATGAGATGTGTGTTGATGACAGGTGACTGTTGGTTTGTGGCGGCCATGGCCTGCATCTGTGGACCGGACCATCACCAGCTCTTAGAGCGCGTTGTTCCGGACAAGCTGGAGCAGAGCTTCCAGGATGGCGAGTATGCCGGAATGTTCCGCTTCAGGTTCTGGCACTTTGGTGAATGGAAGGAAGTGGTGATCGACGACCTCCTGCCGACAGTGAGGGGGGCCTTGACCTTCATTCATTCCCCTCACCGGGCAGAATTTTGGTCTGCGCTCATGGAGAAGGCTTATGCAAAGTTAGTACGTCTTTCATTCTATGGTTTGATTTGTGCCAACTGAGCCAGGCATTTTCTCATGAAAAATGTATTTTTTTGTGTTTTTTTAACACTCTGGGTTTTTGTTTTGTTTTTTTTGCCAATCTTCCATTTTCCCAGAATCATGCTGAAACACTTTATTAAAATTTGTTGTATAATTTCAGTTCAAGATTTGACTTGAGATCATTTTTTATTTTGATATTGATAATTATCTGTGCATGGTATGCGTACATGTATTAGTAGACATTGATAAGAATATTCATGCCTATAGAATGTGTGTGCATGTGTGTGTGTGTGTGATGACAGAGGGGGCAGCAGTATGACAAAATTCCATCTCATTCCCATGCAACCACCTTTCCTAAGGCTTTCAAATCTATCACTGAAGTCTGGCTTTGGGCAAACCTTATTCAATTAGGCTCATTTCAAAAGAGTCTAATGGGTTCTGTCACAGCCCCACCCCCAACTCCCCTGTCATTTTTTGTTTTAAAATCTTTTTTTCATTTTTTTCAAAATGCACAGCACCCAAATGTGGATTCTTGCCCTGAACAAGCATGGGTACACTAGTGTGAAAGAAGAAGAGATAAATAACATAATCTGGACATCAGTATGAACAATTACTTCAACATAGGTTATGAATGTAGGAAGGAATTGTGACTGAGGTTACTCTATTTCGAATAGATACACATAATCTACCCAACAAATATTTTGTTTGCAAGGATGGGTGTTACAAATACGAACACAAATACGTGCAGTTGATGCCAAGAAATTGACAACATTGAACACGTCTTTTAACTACACATACTTTACTGTGACCCACTAGTGCAGACTCCAGCAGGGAGTCCGATTCCTGTGCAAACTACTATCCGCCTGTGCGGAGAAAACGAAAGTAGCTACGGCCGATAACCTCCCGGAAGTAGGTTGCCTCGCCTCTGTATCCCTGACTAGCTTCCTCTTTTATGCCCACCCCAATCTTCCCTCCCTTTAGAAACATGTGAAACAGTTCCTTCTTACATGCTACAATACACTGATTACCATGAATGAAAAAGTGGCACTATTTGGTACAACAAAAATAGACATTCTAATTGATGAGAGAGAGAGAAAAAAAGAAAGAAATGAATATGGTATTGTCAACAAGAAAACTGTCAATCTCTAAATCTAAGTACAGCAAGTGTGAAAATCTGGACCTTATCTTTGAATCAGAGCTTAATCAACATAAACTGATCTATGTACATCAATTTAACAGGAAAAATTTTTTTAAAAGAAGATTGAAAAAAGAAAGAAAAGATAACAGAATGAAAATAGATAAATAAAAGAAGTCAGGCATGACTGTTATGGAGGGGGAATAGGGATGGGAGAAACAGAGGAGCTGAACCTGTACAGTGTGCCTTGGATTATGTGTTTGTATTATTAGTTCTAGTGGAACGTGCCGTGGATTGTGTGTTTGTATTATTAGTTTTAGTGGAACAGGCCTTGGATTATGTGTTTGTATTATTAGTTCTAGTGGAACGTTCCTTGGTGTTTGTATTATTAGTTGTAGTGGAACGTGTCTTGGATTATGTGTGTGTGTTATTAATTCTAGTGGAACATGCCTTGGATTATTTATTTTTATTATTAGTTCTAGCGGAATGTTCCTTGGATTATGTGTTTGTATTATTACGTGTCTTTGATTATGTGTTTGTATTATTAGTTCTAGTGGAATGTGCCTTGGATTGGGTGTTTTTATTATTAGTTCTTGTGGAACGTGCCTTGGATTGGGTGTTTGTATTATTAGTTCTTGTGGAACGTGCCTTGGATTGGGTGTTTGTATTATTAGTTCTAGTGGAACGTGCCTTGGATTGGGTGTTTGTATTATTAGTTCTAGTGGAACGTGCCTTGGATTGGTTGTTTGTATTATTAGTTCTAGTGGAACGTTCCTTGGATTGTGTGTTTGTATTATTAGTTCTAGTGGAATGTGCCTTGGATTGGGTGTTTGTATTATTAGTTCTAGTGGAACGTTCCTTGGATTGTGTGTTTGTATTGTTAGTTCTAGTGGAACGTGCCTTGGATTGGGTGTTTGTATTATTAGTTCTAGTGGAACGTTCCTTGGATTGTGTGTTTGTATTATTAGTTCTAGTGGAATATGCCTTGGATAGTGTGTTTGTATTATTAGTTCTAGTGGACTGTGCCTTGGATTGTGTGTTTGTATTATTAGTTCTAGTGGAACAGGCCTTGGAATGTGACCTTGATTATTTGTATTATTAGTTCTAGTGGAACGTGCCTTGGATTGTGTGTTTGTATTATTAGTTCTAGTGGAATGTGCCTTGGAATGTGACCTTGATTATTTGTATTATTAGTTCTAGCGGAACGTGCCTTGGGTTATATGTCTGTATTATTAGCTCTTGTGGAATTTGCCTTGGATTATGTGATTGTATTGGTTCTCATGGAACCTGTCTTGGATTTTGTGTTTGTATTAGTTCAAGTGGAATATGACTTTGATTATGTGTTTGTATTATTAGTTCTAGTGGAAAGTGCCTTGGATTATGTGATTATATTGGTTCTAGTGGAATATTGCTTTGATTATGTGTTTGTAGTAGTTCTAGTGGAATAGTATGTATTTTGCTCTTGCAGTTGCAGAGAGGAATTGGAAGGGAGGAACCACATGACAAGTCCCAGTTTATCACACACACACACACACACACACACACACACACACACACACACACACACATATATATATATATATTTTTTTTCTTCTTTAACCTTTTTCATACAGAAAACAATTATCACTTGCATTTGTTGAATATTGTAAATTTTCTTCTTTTTTTTTTTCTTTTTTTTTTTTTATTGTCCAGGGTATATGGATCTTATGAGGCTCTGAAATCAGGCGTCATGGCCGATTCACTGACAGACCTGACAGGTGGCGTCGCAGAGACCTACAAGCTGAGTGGAGAGGAGGCCAACTACCCACGCAATATCATCGGCGTCCTGTTCAAAGCCATCGACCGGGGGGCTCTGATTGGTTGTTCTATCATGGTGAGTGAGTTTGTTTGGTCTGCTTTGTGTTGGTGGTGTTATTTTTTGGGGAGTGTGGGGGTAGGTATTTAATTTGAGCTGTTAACGTTGATCTCACGTGATAACGCTCGGGTAATCATGTGCGTGTTTACATTGAAACATTATTGAGTGGACCAATCAGCTTAATCATAGCAGTTACACCATGTTTCAGGTAGGCCCAAGTGTGTGTATGCCTTGTAGATAAAATGTATGTTTGCTGATGTGGCTCGGAGTCTGAGTGTTCCTACCAAATTCAAAATGTTCGTACCAAATTTCCTGATAGTTCCTACAAACATGTGACAAGGGTCGGCATTTCTGTATGTTTGTATTTGGCACTTACCACTGCACCATGGTGGGTGGTATTGTCTCATACACCGGGTAGATTCTCTCACTTGTTTTGTGTGTGTCATGGGGGATCTGCTGCACCAACAGAACACCACTAGGGATGGCAGTGAGGGGTACCTGGCCAATGGTCTGGTCACCGGACATGCCTATAGTGTCACCGGCCTGAGGCAGGTGTGTGACCAGCATCTTTTCATTCTTTGTATGTCTGGTCATATTCATGTGTGTGTGTGTGTATGTATGTCTCTCTCTCTCTCTCTCTCTCTCTCTCTCTCTCTATAT
>JAAQRG010020861.1:15000-22909 GCA_011634625.1 Babylonia areolata
TGCCGTTTTCAACTCCTCATTTCAACTGCATGACCTAGGCTGACTGTGGTTTGTAGTGTGGTGTGTATGGGTGGGTGTGTTTGTATGCATGTGTGGTATGGTGTGTGTGTGTGTGTGCATGTGAGTGTGTGTGTGTATGTGAGTGTGTGTTTGTATGCATGTGTGGTATGGTGTGTGTGTGTGTGTGTGTGTGTGCATGTGAGTGTGTGTGTGTATGTGAGTGTGTGTGTGTGTACATGTGAGAGTGTGTGTGCATGTGAGTGTGTGTGTGTGTGTGTGCATGTGAGTGTGTGTGTGCATGTGAGTGTGTGTGTACTTGTGAGTGTGTGTGTGCATTTGAGTGTGTGTGCATGTGAGCGTATGTCCATGTGAGTGTGTGTGCATGTGAGTGTGTGTGTGTGTGTGTGTCATAGAGCTAGGTGTGTGCGTGTGAGTATGTGTGCATGTGAGTGTGTGTGTGTGTGTGTGTTGTAGAGCTAGGTGTGTGTGTGTGTGTGAGTGTGAATCTTTGTAGAGCTAGGTTTCTCTGGACACTTTCTTCCATAACTGTTTATCTTTCCTTCTTGAATGTTAGGTTATGAAGTAGTTACTGACTGTTGCTGCATATGCCAGAAAATCTTTAAGATTAATTTCCCCTTTTAAGAAAGTTTTTTTTTTTGTTTTCATTGTTTCCTTGCCTTCCTTCTCCTTTTTTATTCATCGTATCATTTCTGTCTTCGGGCCAAGCCACTTTGGTGCGTTTTTTCCATTTCTGTGTTTGTTTATCTTTAGTTTGTTTTATGCCAGTTTTAGATTTATTTTAGGTGTTTCTGTTTTTGTTTTTCCTTTTTTGATTTTTGTTTTTTTGCTGTTGTTGTTGTTGTTTTTTTTGGGGGGTGGGGGGGCTTCTTTGCTGGATCGTGACTAGTTGTTTCTTATAATCTCTTGTGTAGTAAACCAAACAGAATGGTATGATGTTATAGGGGGTGTATTGTGGATGGTCATCTGTATGCATTCTCTCAAACACTGGCGGAATGTTGTGCTTCACTAAAGCAAAGTAGAGCAATATCAGAATATCTGAGGAGTCTGGTAGACCTGGAAGTAATAACAAATTGCAGTGTTTGATATCAAAGACTTACTTTTTTCATACAAGGAAGCGCATCCTTTCATTATCACATCAGAAGTGTTTTCTCAAAGTTTGTGAGGTTTTAAATCAGAAGAGGCTCCACCGAACACCACCAAAGTGACTCAGCAGCAGTGCAGGGTCTCCTCTGGTGTGTGGCCTCCTGGCGACCTAACATCAGTGGTTCCCTGCAGACTGCCGACGCTGGGATTGTGACAAACTTGGGTGTAGCTGTGCATGGGGTACTCAGAATGAGCGGCGTGGGAGTAATGCCACTGAAACGGTGCAGATGATGGGGCAGCAGAAAAAAAGAAGAAAAAAAGTGAGGTGTTCTAAAATGAAATCAGATCATGTTGCTTATAGATCAGCCAACGGCAAAGGAGCCATTTAAGAGTGGAATACCTGTCAGTTATGAAAACCAGGTGTTATAAAAGCATAGTAAAGAATAAAGATCAAGTATATGGTGCATGCATGCAGAGATACCAGCTGGTACAATTTCGCCGTATTTTGTTGCGCTCGATCACAGTTTGTTCTGACGTTACGCCAATGTCAGATTTGTTATGATGGGTTCATTTTCAACTACATAGCAAGGGGTCACATGCTTTCCTGTGGTAACATTAACCAGACACTCTAGACCTATCAGTCATGAGGTCAGGGCAGTCACTACTTACCTTCGTCTCACGTGATCATGCTCAGCTTATCGCGTGCTTGTTTACATTGAAACAGCACTGAGTGGACCATTCAGCTTACCGGTAATCGTAGCAGTTACACCGTGTTTCAGGTAGGCCCAAGTGTTTGCTTGCCTTGTAGATAAAATGTACATTTGCTGATGTGGCTCGGAGTCTGAGTGTTCTTACCAAATTCAAAATGTTCCTTCCAAATTTCCTGATTGTTCCTTCCAACACTTGACACAGATTGGCATCTCTGTGTATGCATGTGTGAGGTACCTACGTGTGGATGTGTTAATGTGTGCTGTTTGGCAGGATGCACCTACGGATGTGTTGATGTGTGCTGTGTGAGGCACCTATATGTGGGTGTGTTGATGTGTGCTGTGTGAGGCACCTCCATGTGGGTGTGTTGATGTGTGCTGTGTGAGGCACCTATATGTGGGTGTGTTGATGTGTGCTGTGTGAGGCACCTACATATAGATGTGTTGATGTGTGCTGTGTGAGGCAGCTCCATGTGGGTGTGTTGATGTGAGCTGTGTGAGGCACCTACATATAGATGTGTTGATGTGTGCTGTGTGGCAGAGTCTCACTGGGCCAATCCTCAGTATGTGCTGAAGCTGCGTGACACAGACGAGGATGACGACAACTCGTGCAGCGTCATCGTACAGTTGATGCAGAAGGATCGACGCAAGCTGAAGCAAAAGGGAGAGGAAAACAGGTTCATTGGATTTATCATCTACAAGGTAACTATATTTTCCTTTTCTTTTGTTTTGAATCTGTTTGGTGGCTCCCTCTGTGGCTTTCATGATTATTATTGTTACTGTTGTTGATATTATTATTATCAGTTCATTATTGGTATGAATCAAGTAACACTTTAGCCAGGTAGACTTGGTTTGTGACTTGTCACAAAATGTCCTCCCGATAACCATGAATATCTCAGGTAGACTCATTAGTGCATTGCACACGAAAGGAGGTTATCATTATTGTTTATGTGTATTATTGTGATTATTGTTTGAGAGGTTCACGTCAGTGTAACATTTCAGCATTTTACAGCTTTTATGTGTTCATACTGAGTGACTGTGATTCTTTTGTATTATTTGTTTGGCATACACAACACCTGAATTTTTCTTGTTAAGTAAATGAAGTAGTCTGTATTCTTTACTTGTGTCACAAGTATGTTTTTAAATCAGATTTGTGTTGGTTTTCTTTTGCTGATAGGTACCTCCAAACTACACTTTGCCGCTGACAAGGGATTTTTTCAACCAGCACAGGGCGTATGAGGGGTGTGACACTTTCATCAACACTCGTCAGATTGTGAAGAGGTTTACACTGCCCCCTGGTGTGTACGTGGTAGTGCCTTGCACATACGACAAGGACAAAGAGGCAGACTTTTTCATCCGCTTCTTCTTTGAGAAGGGAAACGTTTCAGAGTGAGTGATGATTGGTGGTCTCTGAACTATCTCTGTAAGTTCTCTCCAATTTGTCAGATGACTGAAACTTTTTGAACTGTGTTATTGACATATGATATAACACTTGAACATGAATCATGTATTTCAACATAATTTTGTCATTTCGAAATAATGTGTGAACATATTATCTAGAACACACATACACACACTTCCATATACATGCATTACGCCGGAGCATGTGTGAATACAATATGCGTTGCCATGACATGAAAATGTGGTGTGCCAACAGGTACGCAGACGAACCACCAGAAAGAGTCCCTGTGCCCCCAGCCACGCCTTCACCCAAATACAAAGAGCAGCAAGACGAGTTCCAGAAGTTTTTCTACGAGATGTCCGGAGAGGTTTGTGCCACAGTACCAGACTTTGTGAGGGGAGGGGTGGGGGGGGTATGTGAACTTGTCCACCGCGTTCAGTTGTTGCCCATTGATGAAGATGTTTGGTTCAGCGTAAGGCTTTCCTGGAGCTGGCTGGTACATCACCTCAGTCTTCTTTGTGCTGATTGTGAGGCCAGAGTTGTCACAGGCAGCAGAGAACTTGTCGACACTGTGTTGCATGTCAGCTTTGGAGGCAGCGTTGAGAGCACAGTCATTAGCAAACAGGAAGTCATTGACGGTGTCTGTCCTCACCTTGGTTTTTGCTTGAAGCCTCCTGAGGTTGAAGAGTGAGCCATCTGTGCGGTACCTGATGCCAATGCCTACGTCAGCGTCTCTGAAGGCATCTGTCAGCATGGCTGAAAACATGAGACTGAACAGGGTTGGGGCAAGAACACACCCTTGCTTGACTCCGTTGGAGACAGGGAATGGTTCTGAAGTCTCTCCGTTGTCTTGGACTCAGGCCAGCATCCCATCATGTAGTTGCCGTATGATGGTGATGAACTTTCTGGGACATTCATACTTCACCATGATTCTCCAAAGGCCATCTCTGCTAACAGTATCGAAGGCCTTGGTCAGATCGACATAGGTGAAGTAAAGGTCGGCGTTCTGTTCCTGACACTTCTCCTGGAGCTGCCTGGCAGCAAACACCATGTCGATAGTCCCGCATTCTTTCCGGAAGCCACACTGGCTCACTGGTAGGAGACTTTGCTCAAGGTGCGCTATGAGACGATTGAGTAGCACTCTGGCCAGAGTCTTGCCTGCGACGGACTGATGGAAGCGTCTTTGAAGTCCTGTGGAACTGCCTCATGCTTTCAGATGAGCTGGAACAGCTGATGAAGCTTCTCAGTCAGCACCATACCACCTTCTTTGTAGACCTCAGCTGGAATGGAGTCTGAGCCAGGGGCTTTGCCATTGGATAGCAGACGGATAGCTTTCTGGGTCTCCTCCAAAGTTGGAATGGCATCCAACGACTCACTGACTGGCACCTGGGGGAGTCAGTCGATGACTTCAGATACCAGCATAAAAAAAGACACTTTTTAATTACATGTATTACACTTTGACCCAATAGTACAGACTCCAGCAGGGGTCTGATTCTTGTACCATACTAAGTCCTACTTTGCCCAAGCGAAAAAGAAATATCAAAAGTGGCTGTGATTAGTAGCCACCCTTAGTATATTACCTCCCTTGTGTTAACAGTTTTAGGAGGGTGGGGGTAGGGAATTCCTTTTATTCTGTCTGCTACCTGTAAACTAAAGCCTTGTTGTCAGAATAATGTCATGTTTCTGTTAAGGCAATTCATGGAAATAAGGCATTGCATATGGCAGATGAGGCTGTAGTCACGGATCTGTCATAATTATGCAGTACTGAATCCTGTACTTGTAGGGCAAGGGCTGTGAAATTGGGGTTGTGTTGATTGATGAAAGTGTTAAACTCAGTGCCTGAAGACTGTGTGTGTGGAGTTTATGTGCAATAGGTCAGGCATCTTTTCCATGTTGTCTTTTCAGCAGATGGGTGTAGTGTGTGGATCAGTCCAAATACTTTGATGCTGCTTTGAAAGTGTAACTTAAACTGATGTCATGATGAGGATCACAGTTACCACAGGGTACAGATTTATTCACTTACACACACACACACACACGCACGCACGCACGCACGCACGCACGCGCGCGCACGCGCGCACACGCGCACACACACATTGGCATGCACCATCTAATTCAAATTTGAGTGGAAAGGCATAAAACTGAAGACCTACTGAACATACATGCACACAGTCACTGATGTGCACACCCACACTCACACATACACTCATGCATTCAGACACAGTGTACAAAGAAAGGTGGTTTGTGGGTTTTTTTCCATTTTGCAGGACATGGAGATCAACTGCTTTGAGCTCCACAAAGCTGTCAACGAAGGCTTGCGCAAAGGTTTGTCCTTTTTTTTCTACCCCCCACACCTGTAGAACAACAAATACTGGATCGTAGTCAGCTGGTGTGTTGTCTGTGCTCAAATTTGGCTCATGATTCTTGGTCATACTCTTCATAAGAACAATCTGAGAGTCACTGGGTGACGCCAAGTGTGCATAGTTTTTGTTGGCAAGTGTTTCTGTGTGCTATAACCTGTTGTGTATATTTGTGTCGGCAAGATGTGATGGTGAATTTATATCAGCATGTGTATGTAGTTGCGTCACCAAGTATATATATATATATGTGTTTGTGTTTATGTGCATGCGTGTGTGTTTGCATGAGCACACAGCGGTAATTTCCATGTGTGTTTATTTGTATCAGCATGTATATGTACTTATGTCACAAAGTCTGTATATCTGGAAATAATGAAGGGAAGCTGTGTTTTGTACATGAACACTTTGCTCATTTGATTGTTTTTGATTGTTCTAAAATGCAAGCTGCATAGCATTGTTTTGGATATTTCTCCTTCCCTGTAGATATTGACATATGTAGAAAATGTTTATTCTTGCATGCGCATCTTTGATTGATTATGAGGTGTGTAATGTAACAGCTGTTATCTGACTCTGAAACAGTCATGAAAAGAAACAAGCTTTGCTGTGTAGTCTTGCCAAATGCTTTAATATATTGACCATTTGAGGCATTTTGGCTTGCCTGTCCCCAGAGCCTCTGCACAGAGAGATAGGGCTTGATGCGTGCCGCAGCTTCGTCAGTCTCATGGATGTATCCTTGTGCAGCAGTCTGTGTCCAGTTCCTTCCGTGTACAGCTTGTGTCACCTGCAATTTGATGTTTCTTCTTCTTCTTCTTCTTCTTCTTCTTCTTCATCTTCATTCGTGGGCTGCAACTCCCACGTTCACCTATAATATACACGAGAGGGCTTTTACCTGAATGACGGTTTTTACCCCCCACACTTTGTTGTTGAGTTGTGTCTGTCTGTTCCTGACTGCACTGTTCCTGTCGGTTTTTTCGTTGTTGGTTTTTTTAATGAGAACAAATACATGAAACCTGGATTACATGTTCACGTTCGAAAAAGTTCACACACATCTATGGACAAAAATATCAGCTTAAGCAAATGCACTTGTTCATAATGCACATACACACACATGTGAGTCTGCAGTGCATGCAAGCTTGCAAACAAACAGGCATGCATACATTTGTACCTACATACAGGTAAACATAGACTGTGTCTCTCTATTTGTCTATTTATACCTGTATGTAGGTACAAATGTATGCAGGTGAGAAGTGAACTTTATACATTTTCAGAAGGAACATCTTCAGAAAGATATTCTGCTCACAGTTTAGGATGAGGACTTGAACACAGACACAAGCTGACGTGGACCACTTGTTTCAAATATTGGGTCTTCATCAAACTTAACACAAAAGCTAAAAACGAATAACCAGCGAGAGAGGAACGCTTGGCTGTTTTAAACCAAGAAGATGTCATCAAAACAACATTGCAAACTGATTTGTGTTGAAGTACAGGGCGGTCCATATTAAACTGAATCCACTGGTATATATAATGAAGCTTATGCTCTGACTGTGTCCACTGGCAGTAAAAAAATAGTGATGATCTCTGTGGTTGTTTCTTCATTTGTTCAAGTGAAACCTGTGAAAGTGAGGATAATTCAAACAACTGAATAAACAGATACAGAGATAGAGTGGGTTGTCCTTAACATCGGTTCAGGTGGACAACAGTGGACGTCTGGGCTTCACAGAATTTCTCTATCTTTGGAACATGCTGAGAACATGGAAGGTACATTTGAGATGTTTGGGAAGAAGTGTGTGTGTGTATGTTTGTATGTGTCTGTGTGTATGTGTGTGTATGTGTTCTGTTTATACCTATATACCTGTACACACTGAGTGGTATTACACAAAAACACCTTTCAGTTGGAAAATCAGATGTTGGAATACCATTAAGTTTAATAAGATGATCCTGAATGCTAATGCCTCTGCATGAAAGAAAGAATGGGTCTGAGATAAGACTTACTGCTGTTTGTGTGTGTGGTCTTCAGTATGCTTCAGTGTATTGCTTCTGTGCATGTCTTGGTGTGCATGTTCACATGCACGTGCATCAGTAAACAGCATGGTTGTATGTGTATATGTGCTAATGGTCTTCAGTATGCTTCTGCGTGTGGCTTCTGTACATATCTAGGAGTAAGTCTTCATTTGAACTTGCACTGGCAAATATACTGTTTATGTTAACTTAATATTTGCAAATAGAATGTGCATATGTGTGTCATGAGTGTTTCGTGTTAATCAGAATCAGAATACCTTTATTATCTCGAAGAGAAATCAAGTGTGGTGAAGTCTGTGATACATACAAATTATAAGCAA
>JAAQRG010020870.1:0-22889 GCA_011634625.1 Babylonia areolata
CCAAGTCTATGTTTTCCAGGTCTATGTTTCCCCGGTCTATGTTCCCCCAAGTCTATGTTTCCCAGGTCTATGTTCCCCCAAGTCTATGTTTCCCTGGTCTATGTTCCGCCAAGTCTATGTTTTCCAGGTCTATGTTTCCCCGGTCTATGTTCCCCCGGTCTATGTTCCCCCAAGTCTATGTTTTCCAGGTCTATGTTTCCCCAAGTCTATGTTTCCCTGGTCTATGTTCCGCCAAGTCTATGTTTTCCAGGTCTATGTTTCCCCGGTCTATGTTCCCCCAAGTCTATGTTTCCCAGGTCTATGTTCCCCCAAGTCTATGTTTCCCTGGTCTATGTTCCGCCAAGTCTATGTTTTCCAGGTCTATGTTTCCCCGGTCTATGTTTCCCAGGTCTATGTTTCCCAGGTCTGTGTTTTCCCATGTCTATGTTCCCCAGTTATATGTTTTCCAGGCCCATGTTCTCCCAGGTCTATGTTCTCCCAGGTCTATGTTCCCCCAGGTCAATGTTCCCCGAGATCTTTGTTTTCCCATGTCTATGTTTCCCCAAGTCTATGTTCCCCCAGGTCTATGTTTCCCAGGTCTATGTTCCCCCAGATCTTTGTTTTCCTAGGTCTATGTTCCCCCAGATCTTTGTTTTCCTAGGTCTGTGTTCCCCCATATCTTTGTTTTCCTAGGTCTATGCTTCCCAGGTCTGCGTTCCGCCAGTTCTATCTATGTTCCCCCAGATCTTCTTTTTTCCCAGGTCTATGTTCCCCCAGGTCTATGTTTCCCAGGTCAATGGTTTACCCAGGTCTATGTTACCCCAGGTCTATTGACTTATTTTACTTATTTTCTTCTTTTTTTTCCTCAAGGTCTGACGTGCGCTGGGTTACGCTGCTGGTCAGGCGTCTGCTTAGCAGATGTGGCGTATCGTATGTGGATTTGTCCGAACACAGTGACGCCTCCTTGAGTAACTTAACTGAACTAAACTATGTTCCTCAGGTCTATAGTCCCCAAGGTCTATGTTTCCCCAGGTCCAGAAGCGCTACTAACCACAACCCAAAAGTGCTTTTGTTACGTCTGTCCATTATTATGTCTTAGCAGGTGTTTGACCGTTGCTTGACCACTTTCAGCTTTCAACACTTTGTAACGGCAATGCAGTCATGGGACGTCCTGACATGGCTGGACCATAAGCTGACCACTTTTGACTTATGCTGGCCATTACTGACCATCTCTTGTCACTGCTGACCACCACTGACCACTACGCAAAAATCTTCAGATAGTGTTGTTTTAACACGTGTGCGCATTAGTGTGACGTCCTTTCCACTACATATCACCACTGTTCACTGACCACTAATGATCACATGGACCACTGACCACAACTGACCACCACTGACCATCACTGACCACTGACCACCGCTGTCCACTGCTGACAACCACTGACCACCACCGACCACTGGTGACCACCACTGACCACTGACCACCGCTGATGACCGCTGACCATCACTGATCATCGCTGACCATTGCTGACCACTACTTTCCCCTGACCACTGCTGACCACCATTGATCACTGTCTACTGCTGACCACCACAGACCATCACTGACAACCTCTGACCGCTGACCACCACTGACCACTGCTAAATACTGGCCACGGCTGACCACCACAGACCACAACTGACCACCACAGACCATCACTGACAACCACTGACCACCGATGACCACTGCTGACCACCACAGACCACTGAACTCCACAGACCACCACTGACCACCACAGACACCACAGACCACTGACCACCACAAACCTCCACAGACCACATACCACCACTGACCACCACAGACCACTGACCACCGCTGACCACCACAGACCACATACCACCACTGACCACCACAGACTACTGACCACCACTGACCACCACAGACTGCTGACCACCACAGACCGCTGACCACTGCTAAATCCTGGCCACCGCTGTCCACCACAGACCACTGACCACCACTAACCGTTGACCACTCCTAAATACTGGCCATAGCTAACCACCACAGACCACCACTGACCACCAGAGACCACTGACTACCATGGATCACTGCTGACTACCGCTGACCACTGCTGACCACTGACCATAGCTGATCACTGACCATTGACCACTGCTAACCACTGACCATAGCTGACCACTGACCACCAGTGACTACTGACCACCGCTGACTACTGACCAAGCTGACCACTACCGACCACTGCTGACCACTGACAACCACTGACAACTGACCACCACTGACCACTGCTGGACGCCGCTGACCACTGCTGGACGCCACTGACCCCATGTATGTGTGTGTGTGTGTGTGTGTGTGTGTGCTGTGGAAAGATAGAGAGGGAGACATGGGAGAGAGAGAGAGAGAGAGAGTGAAAGAAATAGAGAACTTCCCTCAGCACTGACCGGAATAGACGAGGGACGTGTTCTGGGGACATGTGGCGTGTCCCCATCTGACGAACGAGGAACCTGCAATCACCGAGAAATGAAAGCGTTTCTACTGGGCCTCGAAACGTTTGCCAGAAAACATTATATTCCATATACTTAGAGACAATGATTAACAAGTAACATTTATTCTGTAGAAGAGTTTTATTTAATCGATCTTAGTTGTTGTATGCAAGATCTTCCGATTATCCGGAATTCCGGACGAAAAAGTACGTTCAAAACCTAACTCTATTGGGTTTTGTTTATAACAAACAGATTGAAGAAAGAAAGAATAATGAAAAGGAATATTTCTTTTGTTTAAACTGTTTTAGAATGTGTTCTGTTGTTAAAGTCTCTTACAATGTATTCACTCAAGAAGGTTGTTGTCATTTCTAATGTAAGCTCCGCTCATTCTAGTCACAACTTCTGCAGTTCCTACTTACCAACATTAGAGGCCTTCAGGGCGCTGATTTGTTCTTTGGTCGTCTGCAGCTGCTGCTGGGTTGTTTCCTGGGTAGTCTGTAGCTGGTCCTTGGTAGACTGTAGCTGGTCCCGGGTAGTCTGTAGCTGGTCCTTGGTAGTCTGTAGCTGGTCCTGGGTAGTTTGTAGCTGGTCCTGGGTAGTCTGTAGTTGGCCCCGGGTAGTCTGTAGTTGGCCCTGGGTAGTCTGTAGCTGGTCCTGGGTAGTCTGTAGCTGGCCCTGGGTAGTCTGTAGCTGGTCCTGGGTAGTCTGTAGCTGGTCCTGGGTAGACTGTAGCTGGTCCCGGGTAGTCTGTAGCTTCTCCTCAGTAGTTTGCAGCTGGTGCTTGGTGCTGTTCAGTTCTGCTTGGAAGTCAGACATCTGCCGCTTCAGGTCTTCGTTCATGGCACTGATCCTGTCCAGTGAGTTTAAACGTTACAACATTTCTCTGTGTTCTTTCCTGTCGTCATTCTTGGTTTGTGCACTTCATAGGAATCAATCCAAAATCACATGTACTAGCGTGTACACACAGCCACAGACAAAGACACACACACACACAGTTCTCCATGTTCTGGAGCTGTGTATGCTGGGAATGATCGTGTTTCCCAGACCAGTCAAAAAGCTGATATGAAACATGACCTTAAAGCAGCCCGTCTGGTCCTGTGGTTCTCGTGTAAAGCACGGAAAATGTTTAAGCATGAAGTCCACATCTGATGCCCCGGGTTCAAACCATGGACCAGGGAAGGTACTGACAGAACACTGACGCAGTAACCACTCGGCTATCACTCCCATCTGTTTGTCTTCTGAATATGTGCAATGTAACTCCTGTGTCTACGAGTGGGCCTTCACGTGAATGGCTGATATGAACCTTACTGGGTAGGCAGCCACATTCTACATTCCGTGTTCAAGGCGCCACAAAAGTGGTGTGTTTGTCTTTGCATAGGCCTGCTTAGACATGAAGATCTGTGCAGCAGGATCGTCAGTGTGTGTGCTTAATTTTCTGCGTGAAGAGGACAGGGCTATACATGCAGCATGTGTGTTGACCTGGATCAGTAAATTTTGCACCCCCTCATCCACTATGCACTGTTGGGATGCAACCGCTGACCTTTGTCTTGAAAGTACGATATTCCGGCCACTTGGTCGAGGCTTCTATTGAAAAATGAACTGTGGCCAAATTATGTGGCTTCACCAAGAAGTCATGGTTGGTCCTGAGCCTTTCCAATCCGAACATAATTCATTTATTATAATAGATTTTTGCAGAAAAATTACACTTGACATTTCAAAACTGTGAACAACTGTGTGTGTGTGTGTGTGTGTGTGTGTGTGTGTGTGTGTGTGCGTGCGTGCGTGCGTGCGTGCGTGTGTGTGTGCATATGCGTTCATATGTGTGTGTGTGTGTGTGTGTGTGTGTGACAGAGAGAGAGAGAGACGCTTCAGAAGCTTCATATGTTTGTTTGTTGTTGGTTTTTTTTTACTGACATTGGCCTGACTACAACCCTTATGTGAAGGGGGTACAATTCTTAGTTGCAGCATCAAATGCATTGAATAGAAGACAAACAAACAGTTAATAAAGTAAAACCTGTCAACAAAACAATGCAAAAACCAAGTTAGTTAATCATACACAGGTATATGTATCCACCGCAAGCACACGCACCTTCATCATCAACTAACTGCACTCCACCACCTCCATCATCCACCTCCACTTACTCTTCATTAACAAAACAAAAAGAAACAACAAAATTTGAACCGATAGTTAATACTCATGAGACCACATACACACACACACACACACACAGAACCAATGTACTCACGGTTGTGTGCATCGCTTGACGTAGTCTCGCAGTTTCTCGAAGGCTTCCTTCAGGTCCGCTGTCTCTTTGTTCGTCTTTTCCTCTCCTTCTGCCAGCTCATCCTCCACACGGCGTCGTTCTTTGTCCACTTTCGCTTTCAGCCAATCTACGTCTTCATCCAGCTCTTCCTTCAGTCTCTCATCCCCTTCCTTCCGTTCTCCTTTCTCGTGTGTCAAGCCCTCTTCGATCCGCTCCTTTAAGAGTTTGTCTCCCTCTTTCAGCTGTTCTTTGAGGTTGCTGTACAGATCGTTCACTCGTTCCTTGATGATAGTGTCCCCTTGTTTCATGTAATCTTGTAGCCGCAGTAGTGCTCCCTCTCTGACTGACTGACCATTGTTGTAGAGGGCAGCAGGATTAGGAGACAGGGATTTGTTTTCTTGTGGCGAGCTGACCACTGGTTCTGCTTTGAAGCTGAGGAAGATGACAAACACCACACAGGACAGAGCAGTCCACGCCATAGTCAGGTTTCTGCAATAATGCTCAGTGGTTTGAGTCTGCACACTGTTGGTGTTACGATTCAAACTGTTTGGTTTCAACACTCTGGTTAAAAGCTTTTGTGCATGTGCAGCATGCCCCGTGAGCCATGGATTCTTCCTTTTCCATTGGCTGAAATTATCACATTTTTTAGCCAGTGGCAGCCTTCGCAACCGTGATCGAAAGCAGCCAACTCATCACGTCATCAGCAAAGTTCAGTGCTCTGCCATGAGCTCCTTCCATGAGGACATTACGGATATGGCGGTCAGCAAACTGGTTGAAAACCCCATTGTTGATTGTCTTACAAGTGTGTCAGAGGTCACATGTCAGATTCCGGAAACTCAGCGAACGACCTTGGGTCACTCCCCCCTTCCCCTCTCACCGCCTTTCCTTCCTTCCTGCTCTTTGGGGACAGAGCAGCTGATTGTGACCACCGCACGTGGAGAGACAGCGTGTTGAGTCTTGTTTGCGTGTGCAGTGTTGTTGGGACATCACGTGACTAAACCACACCACTGGCGGACCCATGTCTGTGTGTGCGTGTGTGTGTGTGTGTGTGTGTGTGTGTGTGTGTGTGAGTGCTCGTCTGTGTGAACAATTTGTGTCTGTGTGTGTGCGCACGTGCATACGCTTATCTGTGAACCATGTGTGTGTTAGTGTGTGTGTGTGTTAGTGTGTGCGTACGTGCATGCTTGCATGCGTGCGCATGCGTGTGTGTGTCTTTGTGTCTGAGTCCTCCATACAGGGCATTGTAGTACGAAATTTGATATGCTTCGTGGCTTGCAATTGTCTGATGTGACAGAATGGTCTGTGGCATTATCTGTCTGTCTGTCTGTCTGATTGTCTGTCCGTCTGTCTGACTGTCTGTCTGTCTGTCTCTATCTCAGAAACAATCCAACCAACCTGTTCCAGAGGCAGATGGATTGTTCTGACCCATTTGTTTCGCTACAGTGATCCACATCTGTCTGTGTGTGTGTGTCTCCCCCCTCTCTCTCTCTTTCTCCCTCTTCGCATCTTCGTCACCCCCCCACACACACACACACACACACGCTCCCTCGCCCCTCTCTCTCTCTGTCCCTCTCTCTCTCTCTCTCTCTCTCTCTCTGTGTCTCTTTCTGCGTTTCTGTCTGTCTCTCTTCTCTCAGTCCTTGCGTGTCTCTCTCTTTCTTTGTGTCTCTGTCTTTCTCTCTCCCTCTCCGTCTGTCTGTCTGTCTGTCTATCTTTCTCTGTCTCTCTCTCTCTCTGTCTCTCTGTTTCCACATTAGTGGAGTGATGGCCTAGTGATAACGCGTCCGCATAGGAAGCAAGAGAATCTGGTTCCAATCACGGCTCAGCCGCCGATATTTTCTCCCCCTCCACTAGACCTTGAGTGGTGGTCTGGACGCTAGTCATTCGGATGAGACGATAAACCGAGGTCCCGTGTGCAGCATGCACTTAGCGCACGTAAAAGAACCCACGGCAACAAAATGGTTGTTCCTGGCAAAATTCTGTAGGAAAATCCACTTCGACAGGAAAAACAAATAAAACTACACGCAGGAAAAAAGGGGGGGGTTGCGCTGTAGTGTAGCGACGCGCTCTCCCTGGGGAGAACAGCCCGAATTTCACACAGAGAAATCTGTTGTGATAAAAAAAAATACATATACGAAATTAATACAAAATACATGCATCATCCAGTGAGCCCAACAGGTCATGGAGCAGTGTCCAGTGTTTTAAACTTGGGACTGACTGCCAAGATTCTATTTTTAGTCCCCTATGGATTTTTTTTTTTATCCCTCGTAACTTGGCCCCCTAGCCATGTCCTGTAGTTTCGAAGTGCAGGTTTTAAGACAATGTTTAGAACGTTTGTTTTAACTGTATGCTTTGTTTTTACTTTCGTGTTCTGCTCAAGTTGGTTATTGAGAAACATTTTCCTTTATTAAAAAAGAAAAAAAAAAGTCCCTGCCAAGTAGTTGGAAATTAATTTTCTCCTTGCTTGAGTAGTGGTGTGTGATTAGCAGACCAGAGCTGGTAACAAGTGGTGAGCGTTTCACAAGACTGAAACATCTGTTGCTTGCTGTGAAAACCAATCTCTTTGTATGAGGTACATTGCATCTACATAGGCATCAATGAAAGCTTTCTAAACTGCCCTTCCACCCCAAACACAAAACAGTTTTAAAAATTAAAAGAGTAACCAAAACTATTTTGGTTTGTTCTCCATTACATTATGTAAAAACAAAGACACATAGACCTGACTTTAACATTTTATCTGTCTCTATATACGATTACATACATATATATGTGTGTGTAGACAGATAGATGTTCATTTCTTGCTTTTCCCCTCTTTCTGATTTGAAAATGTGCATGTTTCTGTTTGAAACCCAGTTTATTTCTCTTTTCTTTCATATACACTAAATCATATGACTATGTCAGCCCTCGCAATTTACAGTCACCAGCATGGCATCAGCTGATATTTTTGCAGCAGTTACAGCGAAACTAAATAACGAGAAGCAGGAATGACGCGTGATGATGTTTGTGTTGTCTGATGTTGTTTCGTGGCGCCACTTCGCGGGGAGGGGTGATGATGACAGGGAGGGGGGAGGGGGCCGGGGTGGGTGGGCAGTGGGGGATAATGAGAGTGGAAGGGTGGGTGAGCTGTGTGACACTTTCGGCAGATACAGTGCTCAGTTGGTTAGCTCCTAGAAGAAGCGGAACAGTTAGCAGGCAAGGCCAATGGATGAACTGTCAGCCAATCGGATCGCTGGCAGAAATAAATACATCGTTCAGGCAAGGCCACCAGACGAACTGCCAGCCAATCGGATCGCGGGCAGTGATAAGAAAGTCTAGTGAAAGTTGGGCCGGTGCAAGGTCTTCAGTCCGGGGACTGTGGTTCCCATCACCACCGTACGGGACACACAGGGGACGGTAAGTACGTCAGACCCTTGACCCTTGACCCACACGTTTCCGGGCCACTTCACGTGCCTGGCACTGCACTGTGTCACGGCATCTGCCCCTGTCCCTGTCCCTGTGTGGCACACAACCACCCACTGCTCTAAAAATAGGTGGATAGCGCATGCATTCTTTGAGCCCCGTTGCTAACTGAAGCCAGCGGAAGTGTTCAATCAGCCATTTTGCTTCTCATGTCAGTGTAACACGAAGCGGTAACTTGATATGTATAGCCGAGTGCTCACCTGGCTTCACGGCGAGCTTTCACTTGTTCGCGGCGTTAGTAAAGCTGACATTCCTGTGTGTGCCTCCACTGCAAGTTTGTGCCATATGTCAATGCAATAACTTGGGTAGATAAACCATTATCAGATTTTAATCAAGACACAACATTTGGCATGTGGGGACAAGCATAACACGATATTATCGAAGATTCACGGTTACAGTTCAGATACTACCACCAGTTAGCAGAGGACTTGTCAACGGACTGACGGCTGGATACGAGTCTCAGTGTGGCGTCCTAATGGCTTCAGCTTTCCTGGTCAATGAGCTATCCATGTAGTTTGACAGCAGTGACAACCACCACACTGTAGCTATATCTCCTTGCCGCATTGTATTGTATTACTCTCTTGTCACAACATGTGTCTCTGTGTAAAATTCTCTACTCCAAAATAAGAGCGCGTCGCTGCACTGAGAGCGCAACCACCTTTTTTTCTCTCTCTCTCTCTCTCTCTCTCTCTCCTTTTTTTCTTCTTTCTTCTGCCTGCGGTGTTATTTGCGAAGTCATCGCGGGACAGGCGAGTCCGTCTGTCTCCGCTGTATGTGTGTGTGTGTGTGTGTGTGTGTTCGTATGTGTGCGTGTGTGTTCGTACGTGTGCGACCGTGTGTGTGTAAGAGAGAGAGAGAGAGAGAGAGAGCACGTGTACATGTGTGCGTATGTGTGGTAAGTATATGGGTGTACATGTGTGTGTGTGAGAGTAAGTACATGTGTGTGTGTGTGTGCGTGCGTGTGTGTGTGTGTGTGTGTGTGTGTGTGTGTGTTTGTGTGTGAACGTACATGTGCGTTTCCTGCCTATCAATACTTTACGTGTGTGTGTGTGTGTGTGCGGGCTGTATGTGTGTGTGTGTGTGTGTGTGTTTGAGTGTTTTTAGGGGCACGGGCACGCACACGCGCGCGCGTTTGTGTGTGTGTGTGTGTGTGTGTGTGCACGTGTTCATACATGTTGGTGTATGAACACGTGTACAACGGGCGCTAGATAATTGTCCAGAAGGCAGCCATGAAGGCATGCTTGGAGATAAAATCACAACTCCAGCTGATCGATTTATCCTCTTTCAGCTTTCAGGCATTTCCCCCCATTCTTTTAAAACCCATGTCCACGGCACGCAATAGTGCTGATTTAAATACAACCCACAGTAACGCCCTCGAAGAATGCTCGAAAGAAATCTTCAGCACTCTGAAAACTGCCACTCACTCAGCAGTGTCGCTGGAGCAAAAGGGAACAGGAGCCAATCATACGGGCGCAAAATCAAGGGAGTGCGGAGGATGTGTGACCAGCTGTGCACCATTTTCCGCCAGAACGTCAAGAGTACGTTGCTGCTTCCGTGTGTGCACTGGCTTTGGATGAAGCTGGAAACACTGGGTTCCAGTGTGGGTACACTGTCTGCATAATGCCTCACATAATAATAATAATAATAATAATAATAATAATGATACATAGTTTTTCTATGGCGCGATATCCAGCACCAATGCTGCTCAAAGCGCCTCACATCATAGTTGACTATAAACATGCCTTAAAAAAAACAAAAACATATCAATCGCTATCTGACAATGGAAAACATCCAGTGTGTTCATATGAATGCAAAAGCACACTAAAGATTATAAAAGCTATGAAGTAAATAAGGCTTAGATTAAAGCAAAATGCATTTCATAGAACACACACACACACACACACACACACACACACACACACACACACACACACATATATATATATATATATATATATATATATATGTCCCTCCCTAACAGACACACACACTGACATTAAATATCAACTGCACTAAAAACAAAATTGCATAAGCATTAAAGTATTTCTTATTTTCTAACATAGAATTCTGTTCGGACATACCAACATGCCAAAACACTTACACACGCGTACCAAAGCACTGTAACCACATAAACACATGAGCACTGTAACCACATAACTTTAGGTAAGTAGTGGTTGACACACTGATCAATCTGAGGTCATTGTCTTTCCGGCCTGAAGTACAATGGTGGCTTCGTGGACGTATTGCAAAAAGGAATACACCACCATTTGTTTGCCTGCACGTCTTGTTCTTTTGATTGTTACAGGAGGATTCACACCTGTGAAGATCCAGACTGTTGACTGTTGATAATGATAATAATGATTATAATGATATGGATACTTATATAGCGCCTATCCTCGTTCGGAGACCAAGCTCTAAGTGCTTTACAAACACTGGGTCATTTGCACAACAGGCTGCCTACCTGGGTAGAGCCGACTGACGGCTGCCATTTGGGCGCTCATCATTCGTTTTCTGTGTCATGCGATCAAGTTTGAGTCACGCACACATATACTCATACATACACGCAACATTTTACGTGTATGACCGTTTGTTTATTTACCTGCCATGTTGGCAGTCATACTCCATTTTCGGGGGTGTGCATGCTGGGTATGTTATTGTTTCCTTAACCCACCGAACGCTGACATGGATAACGGGGTCTTCAACGTGCTTATTTGATTTTCTGCGCGCGTATACACACGAAGAGGGCTTAGGCACTAACGGGTCTGCACATATGTTGACCTGGAGATTAGAAAATTCCCCACCCTTTTCCCACCAGGCGTCGTTAGCGAGATTCGAACCCGGGACCCTCAGATTGAAAGTGTGACGGGATCACACTGACAGGTGCACAACTCGTCCCCAGTCACGATGTCCCTAACGCGATTTGATCTTCCTCTGTCAGTTGTGTGGAGCGGGTGTGAGCCCCAGTAAACATCCACATTCTTCTGTCCATCATCACACTTGTGAGGGACCCAAGTGTCTGTATCTCTCAGGCCTGGTTGACGCCAGGATATCATTATGACAGGAAGCGTAGAGTACAGCTTTGTCACGTAGTCCCAAACCTAAATGGACCTCCATAGCAGCATCGTCATCAGAATCATCGTTACCCCCCCCCCTCTCCTTCATCATCAGTGTGAAAAAAAAGCCCCAAATTAAGTGGCCTTTCATGACCTGCTTCCATGGTGACTTCAGTTTCGATACGCCCTCTCTTCCGCGCTTGGGGTGAGTCTTGTCAAGGTCTTCAGTGTCGGCGGATTCGTGGGGCATTGCCGTGGAGGGACGTGGTGGCGGTCTCCACTCTGGAGGAGACGCTCACTCAGTCTGGCTCCGCGACTAAGCCATTATTGTCGTCAGTAGGGGGCTTAGTAGGCGGTGTCCAAAGTACATTAAATCAAACAGACACAACCGAACACCATCGAAGTGACTCAGCAGCAGTGCAGGGTCTCCTCTAGTATGTGCCCTGCTGGCGACCCAAACGTCGATGGTTCCACGTGCACTGCTGGCACTGGAACTGCGACAGACGAACCCGGGTGTGGAGGGTCGGGATGAGTGGCGTGGGAATAATGCTACTGAAACGGTGCAGATCGTGGGGCAGAAAAAAATCTTTGACTCAATTTAAAACTGCTGACCTACGTGGCGACTGCTTGCCAAAGCAAGGTGACAAACTTTAGAAAGCTTTCATTGAACGATTTTCCCTGACATACGTCGTGACTGATCACAGCATGAATATCACGCTGTGAACTAGCCTCCGTGGCGCTTCCTGCAGAAGGGCCATCATCATTACCCCGCTCTGTGTTTTACTCAGTCCAACAGATTGTCAGGAACTGAACGATGGCTGGCATCTTAGCTTTACACAGACCAACAGATTGTGAGGAACTGAACGATGGCTGGTATCTTAGCTTTATACAGACCAACAGATTGTCAGGAACTGAACGATGGCTGGCATCTTAGCTTTACACAGACCAACAGATTGTCAGGAACTGAACAATGGCTGGCATCTTAGCTTTACACAGTCCAACAGATTGTCAGGAACTGAACGATGGCTGGTATCTTAGCATGAACGATATTTGCTATCTCTTAGCTTTGGTTATCATTGCCCTGTTGATTGACGAAAATCGATTCTGCTGGGTTTTTGTTTGTAGTTTTCCTCTTTTCAGACACATAATGAGCCCCACACCTCATCCCCCCTCGTATATGCGAGTGTATGTGCGTGTGACTTGTATGTGAAAGAAAGTAGGCATACATGTATGTGTGTGTCTGTATGTTTACATGTTTGTGCATGTGCGCGTGTATTAAGCCCTTGTTAACGGATGGATATGCATACGCACATGCACATTCCTCAAAAAAAAAAAAAAAAAAAAAAAACTTTAAAAAAAAGCAACTACACACACACACACACACAACACACACACAGAACGAGAAAGTGAGAAACCACGCTGACGGTTTCAACAGAGTCCCAGTCAACAAGAAACGTTTCATTGATTGTACTCAGACCCCGAAACAAAGCTGGTTACAAGCAAACAGTACAGACATACGTGGCGGACTGCACAGGTATAATAATCAAAATACGGAAATATTCTTTTTCACATGCACCCTCTCTCGTTCTCTCCGTTTCATTCCCTGTCTGGCTGACTGTGTTCTGACTGTCTTTCTATGTTTGTCTGTCTGCCCTCCTGTCCGACTTTCTGTCATTTGACAGCAAGACTTGGAAATTCCAGACAATCAACTTGTTCGTTGTCCCGGGAAAAACTAGGAGAGAGAGAGAGAGAGAGAGAGAGACCCATACCCCACCTTTTCCTTCTTGCCCTCCCAAAGTAAAGAGACTGGTTAGTAAAAGGAACAGTGCAATAAGACAGCAGACATAACTCATAATAGTATGTAGCACAAAGGGAAAATAAAACCCAGAGTGAGGGGGGTGGAGGCGTTAAAAGTGGATAAGGTGGGAATGGGGCGGCGGCGGGGGAGGGGGGAGGGTGGGCGGGGGCAGCCCTCGTTCTGCACTGAGCACAAGTCAAACACTGCTGATCTCCGTCACCCTTTCACACTGAGCACAAGTCAAACACTGCTGATCTCCGTCACCCTTTCACACTGAGCACAAGTCAAACACTGCTAATCTCCATCACCCTTTCACACTGAGCACAAGTCAAACACTGCTAATCTCCGTCACCCTTTCACACTGAGCACAAGTCAAACACTGCTAATCTCCGTCACCCTTTCACACTGAGCACAAGTCCAACACTGCTAATCTCCATCACCCTTTCACACTGAGCACAAGTCAAACACCGCTAATCTCCGTCACCCTTTCACACTGAGCACAAGTCATACACTGCTAATCTCCGTCACCCTTTCACACTGAGCACAAGTCAAACACTGCTAATCTCCATCACCCTTTCACACTGAGCACAAGTCAAACACCGCTAATCTCCGTCACCCTTTCACACTGAGCACAAGTCATACACTGCTAATCTCCGTCACCCTTTCACACTGAGCACAAGTCAAACACTGCTAATCTCCATCACCCTTTCACACTGAGCACAAGTCAAACACCGCTAATCTCCGTCACCCTTTCACACTGAGCACAAGTCATACACTGCTAATCTCCGTCACCCTTTCACACTGAGCACAAGTCAAACACTGCTAATCTCCATCACCCTTTCACACTGAGCACAAGTCAAACACCGCTAATCTCCGTCACCCTTTCACACTGAGCACAAGTCATACACTGCTAATCTCCGTCACCCTTTCACACTGAGCACAAGTCAAACACTGCTAATCTCCATCACCCTTTCACACTGAGCACAAGTCAAACACCGCTAATCTCCGTCACCCTTTCACACTGAGCACAAGTCATACACTGCTAATCTCCGTCACCCTTTCACACTGAGCACAAGTCAAACACTGCTAATCTCCATCACCCTTTCACACTGAGCACAAGTCATACACTGCTAATCTCCGTCACCCTTTCACACTGAGCACAAGTCAAACACTGCTAATCTCCGTCACCCTTTCACACTGACACAAGTCAATCTCTGGATGTCTCTGTCACCCGTTCACACTGACACAAGTCAAACACTGGTTGTCTTCTTCACCCCTCACACTGACACACGTCCAACACTGGATGTCTCTGTCACCCCTTCACACTGACACAAGTCAAACACTGGATGTCTCTGTCACCCCTTCATACTGACACAAGTCAAACACTGGATGTCTCTGTCACCCCTTCACACTGACACAAGTCAAACACTGGATGCCTCCATCACCCTTCACACTGAAACAAGTCAAACACTGGATGCCTCCGTCACCCTTCACACTGACACAAGTCAAACACTGGTTGTTTCCGTCACCCTTCACACTGACACAAGTCAAACACTGGATGTCTCTGTCACCTGTTCACACTGACACAAGTCAAACACTGGTTGTCTCCGTCACCCCTTCACACTGACACAAGTCAAACACTGGTTGTTTCCGTCACCCTTCACACTGACACAAGTCAAACACTGGATGTCTCCATCACTTTCACATTGACACAAGTCAAACTCTGGATATATCCGTCACTTTCACACTGACACAAGTCAAACACTGGTTGTCTCAGTCACTTTAACACTGACACAAGTCAAACACTGGATGTCTCCATCACTTTCACACTGACACAAGTCAAACTCTGGATATCTCCATCACTTTCACACTGACACAAGTCAAACTCTGGATGTCTCCGTCACTTTCACACTGACACAAGTCAAACACTGGTTGTCTCCGTCACTTTCACACTGACACAAGTCAAACACTGGTTGTCTCTGTCACCCCTTCACACTGACACAAGTGAAACACTGGATGTCTCCGCCACCCTCTCACACTGACACAAGTCAAACACTAGATGTCTCCGCCACCCTCTCACACTGACACAAGTCAAACACTGGATGTCTCCGCCACCCTCTCACACTGACACAAGTCAAACACTGGATGTCTCCGCCACCCTCTCACACTGACACAAGTCAAACACTGGATGTCTCCGCCACCCTCTCACACTGACACAAGTCAAACACTGGATGTCTCCGCCACCCTCTCACACTGACACAAGTCAAACACTGGATGTCTCCGCCACCCTCTCACACTGACACAAGTCAAACACTGGATGTCTCCGCCACCCTCTCACACTGACACAAGTCAAACACTGGATGTCTCCGCCACCCTCTCACACTGACACAAGTCAAACACTGGATGTCTCCGCCACCCTCTCACACTGACACAAGTCAAACACTGGATGTCTCCGCCACCCTCTCACACTGACACAAGTCAAACACTTGATGTCTCCGCCACCCTCTCACACTGACACAAGTCAAACTCCGGATGTCTCTGCCACCCTCTCACACTGACACAAGTCAAACACTAGATGTCTCCGCCACCCTCTCACACTGACACAAGTCAAACACTAGATGTCTCCGCCACCCTCTCACACTGACACAAGTCAAACTCTGGATGTCTTCTTCACCCATTCACACTGACACAAGTCAAACACTGATTTCCCAATGGACAAATGGATCGATCATTTCCACTTGCCCACCAAGGGTGATGATATTCAAGACACCAACGTACCTGCCGGTAAATCCACACGAGACAAACCAAACAGGCAAGCCTCGCCTCATGTTGATTAACTCACAGGTACGCCTTTGCCCGCAGGTTTGATGGTTACTTGAATACCACACTAAAGGTACACCTTTGCCCGCAGGTTTGACGGTCACTTGAATACCACACTAAAAGGTTTTATTGTCCCGGGCAACTCAATTGGATTGGCGGGTATTTTTAACCCAAGGAATGCCTCTGCTCTGTCTGTCTGTCTTTCTCTCTTTATTCGTCTGTCTGTCTGTCTACAGCCTGTCTCTTTGTCTCTGCCTTGTCTGTTGGAGTGTCAGTCTCTATGTGTCAGTGTGTGTGTGTGTGTGTGTGTGTGTGTTTCTTTTGCTCTCTCTCACTCTCTCTGTCTCTTAGAATGTCAGTTGCAATTCAGGTGGATGCAGATCTCATCTCACTAATCAGATTATATATATCAAACACCAAAACATTATAATGTACAGTCACAAAGCTATTCATCAGTGTTAACAAAACGAAACAAATAAAACAAAAACTAATAATACAAGTGGCAAAGCCTTCAAGACTCACCTGTGCTTCACTCTTTATCCAGTCAAGGAATCACGAGAAAAAAATCGTTGAAAAGTGCTCTGTATTAATTATGATATATAAAATCAGCTTGGGAGAAAAAGAAAAAAGAAAAAAAAGGTATGCGAGCGGGATCGAACCATGCATGTTTTATTCTAAAGCAGACCAATGCCCACTGCTGCAGAGCATCTGATGTCGTTTGCCAAAATTTAAAACTGAAAACAATGTTGACGTTTTTCTTCTTCCTGCGATAAATAGATGTGATTGTAGTGGGCGTAATAACGCCGTTTAAATAATGTTTTTTTTGTGTGTGTTTCATTATATCTCGATTATTCTTTTATTTCGGCGGTAAAGGAGAATTTGCTATCCCTTCAAGCACAAAGCAACACATTAGATCTCAAGATCTGCACGAACCAGTTGAGGCCTACAATGAGCTGAAAGAAATGATCGATTCAATTTTTCTTTTATGTTCAGTCCAGTTAATTCAGTGTCCACTTTAGAATATTTATATATAGTAAACACGTCGATGATGTAGTTAGTATTACTGTATGTGTTCTGTCCAGAATTTGCATTTCTTTCCCTTTGATTGTAAACAAGAAAAACGAGGTCATGTCTTCAAATACAACCAACCCGCCAGTTGGCCTGAATCAGTGGGAAGCGGTTGTTAGAATTTTCGGATTTCGGAACAAACGTCAACGAAATAAACCGTTAATGATTCGGGAAAAAAAACGGCTCAATTCGGGTAACTTACAACCTGTTATTGGTATGACTGTGAAGGGTTTTTTTCATACTATGTTTAAGTCAAATTTGGTATTGGCAGACAAAATATTTCCAGAAAAAAATGGCAATGTTAAAGTTTACCATGGACACACAGACACACACACAACCTAACACCAGGTTAAAACATACACACTTTGTTTACGCAAGTGAGTCAAAAAAGCAGAGAAAATGGAATCACACACACAAACACACACATATTTTTTCATCACATGTACACTGGACATGTATATCAGTGAACAAAGGATCACACATAAAACATGCATCAACCCCATCCCTCCTCCCCACCCCCTTCCCTAACTTCCCCACCACAATCCCTCCCTCCCAAACAAAACAAACATCATAATAAGAACCATTACAAAGGCCTGCTTACTTAGATATCAAGCTGCACATAATCACATTCTCCCGCACACACACAAAATATGTTTTCAGTGAAATGGGAGCACTCAAACAGAAATAAACTAGTACAATCCTAATTTCAAGCACATCTGTGCTTCTTTTTCTTCGCCCCAGAGTCATTGGGAACTGTTCACAGATTCCACCAGTATGTTGGTTGTGTCACAGTGTGTGTCAAAGCTTGGTTCTCTGTTTATCTGTCCATTCTGCAATGTCCACACTTCCCTGATGGGTTGCTTTAGCGAAGCCACTGGACTTTGTTATGTGGCCATACCAATGTAGTTTTCAGGTTTTTTGTTTGTTTGTTTGTTTTCTACTTAACAAGCAAACACAAGAAAAAGAGAGAAAAAAAAAATCTATGATATAAACAATCAATTAATCATTCACTTAACAGAGTGAGCTCACACATTCAGAAAGACAAGACTGAGAGATAAGCAGTGTGATGAGACATATTAACTTTTGCTTTAACATTTTTTCTTTCTCGTGGTTAAGACAAGACTTAAACAGTGTAAGGTCTCACAACCTTTTATGGTCACAGGGACAGTGAATTCATATCCACTGTGTCCAGTACTTAGCAAAGTAAGGAGGGGGGCCTAATCCTCTGCTTCCGCTGCTTTTGACTCTCCCCTGCTGGTGAGGGGCCGTATTCAAGAGAACATCGTGCCTGAGGGTAAATGTGTACCTGTGGGTAATCTGTCTGAGGCAAAGCAAACTGCCCGAGGGTAAGCAATATCCAGTATTCATGAACACAAGAGCCTACCTGTGTGTCTACAAACCCGAAGGCAATGTACCCTTACTACCTGCCAAGGGTGACTGCCCACGAAGCAGAGGTAAATATGGCGGATCCTTGCAGCAGTTTTCTTTTTCTTTTTCTTTTTTTAAGGGGAAAACAGGCCTGCTTTACGGATAGCACGTGTTTTATGAACTCTCTCTCGACAATGTTCCGAGCTGTGGTACGATGAGAAGTGAAACTGAGAGCATGTGCAGACGGGAATCATCGGGATTTTTATAAAAAGACGATGAGTTAGCTGTCTGAGCGAACTGTGTGTGTCTTGAATACGAAGATAACTTATCCTTCAAGGTAAACTGTACCTGCAGGTCTCAACCATGTCAAAGATAACTTGCCTGAAGGCTAAATGAATTTTGTCCAGGTGTGCCCATTCACACCAGGTTGGAATGAGGAAAACCAGTAAAGTGCCTTTCCAAAAGACACAACACCTTGCGGAAACAGGGCCTTGAACCCTGATCACTGGTGAACACTGGGTCAGACGTCCAACACCTGGCCCATTCTGCCACAGCCCCTGCTATTTCTTGTGATGCTCACAAAAATACACCCTCCACTTGAGTGCTGGTCTGGGCGCCAGTCATTCAGTGAGACAAATAACCGAGGTCCTGTGTGCAGCATGTACTTTGAGCATGTAAAAAAGCAAACACCAAAAATCACAACAAAAGGGTTGTCCTTGGTAAAATTCTGTAGAAAAATCCATTTTGGTAGGAAAACAAATACACTTGCAGGCTGAAAAAACAAATAAAAAAAAAATTCTAAAAACAGCAAGAACTTCCTTAGCGTGAGCCACTTTTCTTGTTAGACACATTTTTCTTTTCAATAATTATAAAAGATAAAAATGAAATATTACATGAATGAAACAAGGTTCAGTTTATCCAGGCTAGTGTGAAACAAGGCTCAATTCGTCTAATGTGTGCTTGCAGAAATACAATCAATTCCAAGCAAATGAACAGGTCTAACTATAGTATTCACACAGTCAAGAAAAAGAAAAGAAACCTGCAATGGCACACATGGTTGTCTAGCTATAAGGAGAGAGTAAAAACTGAATAATCAGAGGCATACACTGTTACTACACCCCACAAGAATATCATAGAAAATCAATACAGAAAACACACACTCGTGGACACACATAGGAAATATATAGTATATATAATATTTTACATTCATTGTCCAAACTAACACAAGATGCTTCACATCCAGTGTCCAAACTGAGACAAGATGCTTCACATTCAATGTCCAAACTAAGACGAGATGCTTCACATTCAGTGTCCAAACTGATAGTGAAACATGAATAACACACGATGCTTCACATCCAATGTCCAAACTAATACAAGATGCTTCACATTCAATGTCCAGTCTAACACAAGATTTCTCACATTCAATGTCCCTACTAACACAAAATGCTTCACATTCAATGTCCAAATTGATAGTGATACATGAATAACACAAGATGCTTCACATCCAATGTCCAAACTAATACAAGATGCTTCACATTCAATGTCCAGTCTAACACAAGATTTCTCACATTCAATGTCCCTACTAACACAAAATGCTTCACATTCAATGTCCAAATTGATAGTGATACATGAATAACACAAGATGCTTCACATCCAATGTCCAAACTAATACAAGATGCTTCACATTCAATGTCCAGTCTAACACAAGATTTCTCACATTCAATGTCCCTACTAACACAAAATGCTTCACATTCAATGTCCAAATTGATAGTGATACATGAATAACACAAGATGCTTCACATCCAATGTCCAAACTAATACAAGATGCTTCACATTCAATGTCCAGTCTAACACAAGATTTCTCACATTCAATGTCCCTACTAACACAAAATGCTTCACATTCAATGTCCAAATTGATAGTGATACATGAATAACACAAGATGCTTCACATCCAATGTCCAAACTAACACAAGATCCTTCACATTCAATGTCCCAACTAATACAAGATCCCTCACATTCAGTGTCCCAACAAACGCAAAATGCTTTACATTCAATGTCCAAACTAACACAAGATCTTTCACATTCAATGTCCAAACTAACACAAGATCCTTCACATACAATGTCCCAACTAACACAAGATCCTTCACATTCAATGTCCAAACTAACACAAGATCCTTCACATACAATGTCCAGACTAACACAAGATCCTTCACATTCAATGTCCAAACTTACACAAGATCCCTCACATTCAATGTCCAAACTAACAAAAGATCCTTCACATTCAATGTCCAGACTAACACAAGATCCTTCACATACAATGTCCAAACTAACACAAGATCCTTCACATTCAATGTACCAACAAATACAAGATCCTTCACATTCAATGTCCTAACTAACACAAGATCAAAGTACTTCAGTCACTCAGCCTCTGACCAAAATTATGGAACACACACACACACACACACACACCATACAAAACAACAAACATCACACAACCATACAACACATTGCTACACACACCCATGCTCCCACATACAAAACAAAACAACAACAAAGTATACCAACAATACCTAACCATACACAAAGTACCTCAGTTCCTCCTCTCCTCTACACTTCCAACACAGAATCACCAGCACGCTGCCACAGAACTGCTCACAACACAGACTACCACTGGAAATAATGATCAGCGTTCACAATCCACACGCCACTGAGCCATGAAAAACATGACACCGTTGTGATGTGTGTGGTGCAAGTTGAGCAGAGTGGAGTTTAACCATCTACCAGCTAGCGCCCTTAACCACCTGACTGCTGCTGATGAGTACGCTCATCAGCGAAGGGCTGTCAGTGTTAAAAATGAGCTTATTTTATACTTGTCAGGATGTCAGCTATTGAGTATTGTTGTTTTTAACATTTCCAGACTTCTTCCTCTTTGACTGGTGTTGTTTTTTGATCAGCAAAATCAACGACACCACTTCAAAGCACACAGAAGCAGCTGCTGCACTTTACATTCCACACTGATCTCATCTCTCCAAGGTTCGGCAGTTATGGGGTCAATGTCAACGTTGTTCAGGGCCTGGGGCTTGTTTTCATGAAGGGTTGTTTTGTATTTATTCTGCTTGAGGGGAGGGGTGAGTCCTGGCTGTCTGTCCAGGTTGTGAGGTCTGTCTGTCCGTCTGTGTGTCTGTATGGTGTTCCAAGTGCAAGTGCTGGTGGTCTGAAGGGGTTATGAGGTCCTGGCTTCTCTTCTGGCGTTCTGAGGGGGAAGCTCTTGTTGTCTGCAGAAAGGTGAGTGTCTGGGTTGTGAAGGTTCCACCTCCATACTGTGAATACAGAATCTAATCTCTCTCTCTCTTAATCTTATCAAATTTCAGTTTCAGTTTCTCAAGGAGGCGTCACTGCGTTCAGACAAATATCAATCTACTGTGAATGAAAAAAACAACAACAAACAAACAAACTAACAAAAATCACTCTTCTCCACATCCTTGTCCAATCCAATTTTCTAACTCATAAATTATAACAATATTATTTCTTTCTCTTTCTCTCTGTCTGTGTCTGTCTGTCTGACTGCCTGACTCTAGTTCTCTCTCTTCTGTGATGATATGAATAACAACAACAAAGTGAACCAAATGCCATATAAACCTTCCCTATTCTGACATCACAGCACTACCGATGATTTCACAAGCCTCATTATTGACTACATCAATGACAAAAACTTCAGCATCACGGCCTCCCATCACTATCTGGATAAAAGATTCAGCGAGACTACTGGTAAGTAATCTGATGGCAATCAGCTGTACAATCAAAGGGGATATCATCAGTAGTAATAGTAGCAGTAGATGTCAGGCTGGTACCACCTGGTGTTTCACACTACCATCCTCCACTGCCGTTAGGAGGAGCTGGAGGGGCCTTGTCCGTCCACTGGGTCTGACCCTCTGCGTCCTGGGACACATCAGAGAGAACACGGCATGATTTGGATTGGATGAGAGAGAACACGGCATGATTTGGATTGTATGAGAGAGAACACAGCATGAGAGAACACGGCATGATTTGGATTGGATGAGAGAGAACACAGCATGATTTGGATTGGATGAGAGAGAACACGTCATGATTTGGATCAGATCAGAGAGAACACAGCATGATTTGGATTGGATGAGAGAGAACACGGCATGATTTGGATTGGATGAGAGAGAACACGGCATGATATGGATTGGATGAGAGAGAACACGTCATGATTTGGATCAGATCAGAGAGAACACAGCATGATTTGGATCGGATCAGAGAGAACATGGCATTATTTAGATTGGATCTTGACAGGCGCAATAGCCGAGTGGTTAAAGCATTGGACTTTCAATCTGAGGGTTCTGGGTTCGAATCACGGCAACAGCACCTGGTGGGTAAAGGGTGGTGATTTTTACGATCTCCCAGGTCAACATACATGCTGACCTGCTAGTGCCTGAACCCCCTTCGTGAGTATACGCAAGCAGAAGATCAAATACGCACGTTAAAGATCCTGTAATCCATGTCAGCATTCGGTGGATTATGGAAACAAGAACATACCCAGCATACACCCCCTGAAAGTGGAGTATGGCTGCCTACATTGCGGGGTAAAAA
>JAAQRG010020876.1:0-22809 GCA_011634625.1 Babylonia areolata
AGAGAGAGAGTCAGACGATTTGTTCATACACAGCCATGACCCCTTAAAAACGGCATTTTGTGCGGAACAACATATAATCAACATTGAAATAAAACGAGATTCAAGATTTTATTTTCCTTCATCCCTTCATTGGGACGGAAGATTACAAGCAGATGAACAAAAGAACAAAGTACACATGGAAAACAACTAAAAATTGAAATGTGCAGACCTAGGTTATGACCACGTTGGGGGAACAGAGAACACAAAATGACTGGATCATCTCGAGATCAATCAGTGCTTCGTTCAGAAATCTTTTTCCTAGCGTACTTGCATCTGCAATATCTTAAGCGAGATTTCAGTAACAATTTCGTTGTTCGACAATAAACTAGAAACGCTATTTGCACCAAGCTGATACGTGAAAGATGTTATTGCGCTACAAAACTTGCGTTCATCTGCACAATTCATATGCAACACAATGGAACAAAAAGTGATCTTCATATTCACTATCGATTTTGCAACATGGTCAGATAATGCCATTTATATATTCTTCATTTTAAAACAATTGCTTGCAGTTTATTTTATTTTTTATTTATTTACTTTATTCATTCATTTATTTATTTTGTCACTGCGTTCTACTTACCCCATACTTTACCTGCATATGTCAGAATTTGTCCAATTTGAGTGTTGAATAGTTCCCAAAACAGATTAACAGCAAATGTGTTCAATTTTCAGTGCGACCTCAATATTTCTACGACTCCTTTCTTTGCTTTGCTACAGATATCTGATTAAGCACAACTAAGAGAGATGGATAGAGACAGAGATACGGATACGGATAGTTTATTCAATAAAGGCCATGGCCCCCCATGAAGGGGGTACAGTGAATCAACATTCACAATCAAAATCTTGCAAATTACAAAAGTAAATGATAAACTGCAAATGTTATCCACAAATTGGATAATGCACAACTAATAATAATTAACTACATAATACACTGCGAAACTTAAAAGCCTTATATAAGTAAATAGCAAACTGTTTTATTCTAGTTTCGTTTGTTGATGACATAAGCATGGCAAGTCGAAATAAAGTAGGATGTCTATAATATTTCTGCGGAATCAACTTATGTCTAAGGACATTCAAAGCAGGGCAACACAACACAAAGTGAAGTTCGGTTTCTTCAGCACGTCTGCATAAAGGACAACTTAGATCAGAGACATTGCACTTTCGATAACGATAATGATGAAGAAATATGTCGGAAATTCCTAATCTGAACCTGGTTGTGATATGTTTCAAATGCTTATCCAGTTTCATTGACAGATAAGTAGGATTAGAGTGTATAGAAATGAACTGTCTGTAAAACTCAAATCTATCGCTATTTTGAACATGATAAGACCATTCTTGTCATCTACAGTCAATTATCTTGTTCGGAGTGCACTAATAAATGCCTTTATGTCCCCCACCCCCTGCTGCAACCAAACATAACCAAATATCATATCTCTCTCTCTCCCTTTTCCTATATATCACAGTTCCCTATGCCACAAGTCTGTTGTGCTCATATAATCTAACCCTAACCTTTGACACCCAGTTTACCTTGACCCTAAAATCTAAATCATATAACATGTTAAATGCTTTTTACGGCAACCTTGAATCATCCATTTGTGTGATTTTCAACCAATAGCGAATATCTTACTGCGGAATTGAGATATATCGAATATCTTTTTGTCTCCCCGTAAATTAAATCATTAGGCGTTTTCATGGAAACTCAAAGAAACTTTTTCAATGCAAATAAGTGAACATTCTCGCAGCAAAATGCAGCATTTCAGAGACCCCAAATTTCTGCTCCATATTGTACAAAAGGTTGTACCTGAGAATCAAACAATTTAACAAACAGATCAAAAGATTGATTTTCTAAACTTGACAGTTTTTTCATAATACAATGTAATGCTTGTTTAGCTCTACCTGCAAGATCTTTACATGCAACTGTGAAACTCAATTTTGTTGAAAAATATATTCCTAAATATTTATACACATTCACTACAGGCATCATTACTCCAATAAAAATCCATTTTTCTCTAATTTCTAAATATCCACCTTTTCTAAATACAATTATGTTACTTTTGACATATTTACTTTCAACTGAAGTGATTTTGCAGCTCTAGATAGACTACTTAATTGTGTTTGTAAACCGATCACAGTTTCAGACATCAACACAACTTCATCAGCGAAGAGGAGAATGAATAACTAGAATATCACCGGTAAATTGTGCACCATGTTTTCCGTTTCTGACAACTTCTGAAGTTAGTTCGTTAATAAAAAGAGAAAATAGGACAGGCCTGCACACATCACCTTGTTTCACGCCAAAAGTGCATTGAATATAATCAGTCATTTCCACCCCCCACCCCCTACCACCACCACCCCTCCCACATCTAACCCTTCCTTTCACACCCGCATACATACTCATAATACATTTCAACAACTTTCCAAGAACACCAGTTTTTAAAAAGAATATGCCATAGAATTGTTCTGTTTATGGAATCGAAGGCTTTCTCAAAATCTATAAAAGCCACATACAATTTACGATTCAGAGAAAACTGTTTTTGAATAAAGGCCATCAAAGTAAACATTTGATCAACAGTTGAGTAGTGGTGTTTAAATCCTGCCTGGTATTCACCTTTAATATTGTTTTCTTCTACCCATTCTTGCAGTCTCTGGTTTATAATTGTACTATACAACTTCATACGTGCATCACAAAGAGAAATTCCTCTATAGTTCTTCGGATTATTCACATCGCCCTTTTTATTTGGTAGAACAATAGATTCGGTGCATTTTTCAGGATAGATTCCTCTGTAAAATAACGAGTTAAAAAAAAGTTACAAAGAAATTCAAAATCAAGTCAGATTCGGTAGCATATTTTAACAATTCTCCAATTATAGTATCAGGTCCTGCAGCTTTACGGTTTTTAATTTTTTCTTATTGCAAACATCACTTCTTTTACCGAGACTGGACGATCTAAATATTCTTCTTCATCTTCATCTTGTTCCCACTGCAGTACGTTATCGGAATTTACATCTTTTGTTAGAAGGGTTTTGAAGTGGTCAAACCAAACATCATCAGTAATGTTGTTGGTTGGCTATTTTCTTTTAAGTGACATTTTACGAACATTGTTCCAAAATTCTTTCTGACTTTTGATAGAAGCAATTAATTCTGTCAACAATATATCATTAAACTACTTTCGCTTTCTCTTTTGCAAATGTTTATATTTCCGTCTGGCCTTACAAAAACAAAGACGGTCATCAACATCCAGAGTACGTCTAAATTTGTGTAACAATCTACGAACATTTTTTCTAGCACTACGACATTCTGCATCAAACCAATCTTTTGGTTTTAACTTGTTACTGATACTAATTTGTTTCTTCATATGTTTGGCAGCATCCCTGATGCATTCATTGAAAACACTTAACGCTTGGTTTATATCAACACTAATTAGGCTAATTGCTAAGTTTATTATTTCTTTAAATTCCTCTGAACATATGTTATAAATGTATACATCAGTCAAGTCGTCACTCCACACATATTTTTCTAAAACAAAAACATTTTCAAGCTGTGTGTTTTCCAATTCATAACCCCGGCCTGCGAAACGGAGTTCCACATGCATATGATCGGATTCAGTTCTGTTAGACACACACAACGTACATGAATCACACAACAATGCACACATATCACAAGACATAATGAAACGTACATGAATCACACAACAATGCACACATATCACAAGACATAATGAAACGTACATGAATCACACAACAATGCACACATATCACAAGACACAATGAAATAATCATTCACACTGCATCCACTGTCCGATATATAAATGTAGCAACCATTCTGGTCGCCATGACACATTCCATTAGTTATACACAAGTCAAGTGCAGTACACATATTCAACAGCAATTTTCCATAGTTTTTGAGAACAGAATCTTCGGCACGTCAATTAATACTAATTGGGTGACTTCTTCGCTGAAACTCTAAATCTCCTGTAACCCCCTGGCAGTGGTGGGAAATATTACATGTCCATCCATTCAAATCCCCACACAGCAAAAAAAAAAAAAAAAAAAAAATCTTTGTAAGCTAGTGTACAATCGATCAAAAAATCTTCCAATACGCAATTCCATTTTCACAGTCAAAATATGCATAATATGGGGAACCTTCGGGTGGTACATAACAGTCCACAAACAACACACCTTTGTCAATACCAAGTAATATCTTAGCAATAAGTAATGCATCAAAACTATTACATTTCGGCAGCAGTTGATAGCATGACTATTCAGCCACTTCTCTGCCTAAACTGAAACCGTATCTCAGTCTCTCTGTCCGCCACAATCCACGGTTTCTTCCAGAGCGCAAGATAAAGCGTGTTGACAAGACAACCGCCGTTCACAGCTCCCCGAAAGAGACACACACAGAGGCAGAGACAGACAGAGGCAGACAGACAGTCGAACTGACAGACAGAAACAGAGATCATCAGAGATCGTCTCCTGTCCAGCCCTGTCAGAGGACGCCTGGTGAGTGGCACAAAGCACGGGAACCAACCAGGATGGCCACGTCTGGTCACTGTCACTGCCACACCACTCACCACCCGCATCCCGCCACATCCCCTACAGTGGAGCCCACACCGTCCCGCAGCAGTCTCAGACACGCCACGTCGGGGCCGGTGTGTATATGACCGGATAAAGAAATATACGGATAGTTTCGCGATGCGCGTGCTCCTCTATCTGTGTGTGTGTGTGTGTGTGTGTGTGTGTGTGTGCGTATGTGTGTGTGTGTGTGAAATATTTGAAAAAAAGAAGAAAAAAAGGAATGAACGCAATACATTTTTTTTCAGACCACCAATAATCAATATATTTCCCTTAATGAGCTAACTTTTTTTCCCTCCACCCCGCTTTCATCAGTTGGAAATTACTCTTTTACGCACGAAATGATATACTGATTTTCCTAATTTATGTCAGACGCTACGTGTCCTGTAAAACCGCGTTTCCACACAAAAAGAGAGTAACTAGAACACGAAGAACAATATGAATATTCCTAGCATCGGATGGTGCCGCCAATTCATGCATATGGTTTGTGGTTCCGCTGAATGGTTGGGCCAGCATGTATAATTAAGTTCCGTAGCTTCTTTATTATTTCTTATTTCTTCAGTTGGAACTGCCAATTTGGATATGAGAGAGAGAGACAGACAGACAGACAGACAGAAATAGACTGACAGACAGACAGACAGAGACACAGACAGACAGACAGAGATTGACTGACAGACAGAGACACACACACACACAGACAGAGACACAGAGAGAGACAGACAGACAGAACTCCGAAACGTTTAACGTACATCGGCCTTGGGCCACAATACAATGAGAAAGGGTGGGTGGGTGAAGGTGACATTTGATAACATTGTGTTACCTCTAGCAAATGACAATGAATGCACAATCATGATAAATACACACTTACATAATGTACACACAGTATAGTATAAACACCTGTTAATTCACCATGTGTGATCACTGTCTGCAAATTAACTCCTTCTTTCAACTGATCGCATGAAATACATATCCTGATACATTATGTCTATGTTTAATATTCATTGCAGTAAGCAACATATACAATGGAAGTCTAGCCGATTTTTTCAATGGTTTCTTTCATAAATCTTCATATACGGAGCAAATAGTTCTCAACTTGGACTGCAGTGATGTACATATAGACAGACAGACAGAGTGAGAAAAACAGAGACAAACACAGACAGAAGGAGACAGACAGTCAGTCAGAAACGGTTACGCTAACACACACCCATACAAACACACACACACACACACACACACACACACACACACACACACACGCACACACACACACATATATATATATATAGAGAGAGAGAGAGAGAGAGAGGGAGAGAGAGAGAGAGAGAGAGAGATGAATACAAGTGTGTGTGTGTGTGCGTGGGTGTGTGTGTGTGTGTGTGTGTGTGTGTGTGTGTGTGTGTGTGTGTGTGTGTGTACGAATATTTATGTGACTGTGTGTGTGGGTGTGAGAAATCTTGAAAAACAAACAAAAACAACAACAACAAAAAAACAAGGCTAAGAAAGCATATGACTGTATTGTTCCGTCTTTCTTATTTCTGTATACACTACCACAAGCCCCCTTCTCTTTCTCCCCTCTCCTTCTCTCTCTCCCCCCTCTCCTTCCCTCTCTCATATCTCTGACCTTCTACTTCCCTTCTTCCTGTATACACTACCACCACAAGCCTCCTCCTCCTCCTCCTCTCTCTCTCTCTCCTTCTTTCTCATATCTGACTTTCTTCTACTTCCCTAGTTTCCCCATCTTCCGTCACGCACAAACCTAGTTAATCCTGCCTCTTTCCTAATTATTATCTCCCTTTTCTTTCCCTGGACTTCATCTCCCCTGTCTGTTCAAATGTATATATATATGAATATCACTATATATATCCAGCCATACGCACGCAAGCACGTGCTCATCCACCTCCCAACGCCCCACACCAATCCTCCCACCAATCAGCATCACACAGAGACAAACAGCAGGGACAGACAGAGACAGAGACAAACAGATTATTTTGAAGACGCAGTACGGCCAACAGAACAAGCTGATTAATCCTTCACAAACACACACACACACACACACACAGATGAGAATAAACAACTGTTAGCATACGCGCACCAATGCACACAGCCAGACAGACCGCCAACAGAAGAAAGTGGCGGGCACACAGACACAAAACAAACTTTTGGAGAAGCTGAAAACAGTGTGCTGGGGGAGCGGTCTGTCTGTCACATCTTTTGGACAGCGAGTCATGTGCATTTAGCTTTTAGATAGTAGTAGTAGTAGTAGTAGTAGTGTTCAACTTAACGTCTTTCCACTTAAAGTGATAACAGGCGGGAAAAAAACGGGGAGTGTGTGTGTGTGTGCGCGCGTGCGTGTGCGTGCGTGCGTGCGTGCGTGTGTGTGTGTGTGTGTAAACGTCGGAAAAAAGTGGGTGGGGAAATGTGGGTGGCAGGAAAATCTAATAGCAAACAACAACAACAAATTTCCTTCATGTCAAACATTCTGCAATTGCATATAACATCTTGAAATAATCAAAACCGCTGAATAGCACATTCATGCGAACGTTTGGTAAAAACAATGTACAAAGAAATAGGAGAATTTCCTTCTGATGAATACCGAAGATTCACATGTGTGTGTATGTGTGTTCGTGTGCGCGCGCGTGTGTGTTGTTGTTATTGCGTAAGAGAAAGAGAGAGAGAGAGAGAGAGAGAGAGAGAGAGAGAGAGAGATACAGAGACAGAGACAGAGATAGTCAGGAGGACAGACAGAGAGAAAGCGAAGATGCGTGTGCGAAAAGCGTTAGTGTGTTATGACCACAGTTAGGGTCAGCGCCTGTTTGGCGTGCCTTCTCCTCGCTCCCGCCCTTCCCGCCATCCCCTTCTTAAATAGTGATTTGAAGTGAGGTCAAACAACGCGCACGATAGCTCTCCACACGAACGCGCGCGCACACACACACACACACACACACACACAGAGACACGGGCACGGACACACACACACAAAGTTTTAATTCAAAGTGGGATCAAAGAACGCACACGATCCCTCCACGGCTAAAGGTTCGGCTCCTGTCTTATAAAACTGTCACGCACCTATCCAGGACAGAGACCACAACCTCCGCCACCGCTCCCCCTCTCCATCTCGCACTCCACCCCCCTCACCCAACAGACAAAGAAAGAGAGAGAGGGGAGGGAGGGAGAGAGAGAGAGAATGTGAGAATCCTGACGACAGCCACCAGCACCAACACATCCATTCCTGTCAAACCCAAACCGACCTGACACCGCCGTCGTGCGAGGAAATCGATTGTCTCATCAGCGCACATTATAGACAAGCTAATACACTTCATCCCAATAGAAATTAGCGGGCCGACAGGCCGGTAGGTTCCGTAGGGAGCGCGTGCGCCGAGATCTGGAAAGAAGGTGGCGGTAGGGGTGAGGGTTGGGGTGGGGTGAAGGGGTGATAGGGTAGAGTCGGGGTAGGGGTGTGGAAAGCAAGGGATGGATAGGGAATGATCCAATGGATACGAAATGATCCACTGACTCCCCCATCGCCCCCTCACTTCTTCCAACTCCCATCCCGGGCCTCCCTCCTGACTCATCCAGGTCCCTGATGTAGCAGGGACAAGCGTGTTTGCAGAAGCGTGTAACAAGTTAGGAACCTGGCTGGTAACATTCATCGATTTTCTTCTTCTTTTTATTTATCTTTTTTTTTTTTAAACTTGCAGTACAGAAACCTACAGGCCATATTATATGGACGTCTAATGAGGCACGATCTTCTCCTTCCCCCCTCCCCCTATCATTTATACATTGGCTTTCCAGGAGAGGGTCCAGGGTAGGGTAATAAATAAAGGGGGGGGGGGAGAAACAGAGACAGAGAGGGAGAGAGGGAAGGAGAGGGAGAGAAAAAGAAAGAGAGACTAACAGACAGATGGACAGACAAACAGACAGACCAATTTAGAGAGATTCAAGATTCCAGATGGTTTATTCATGTAAGGCCAAGGCTCCTTATGAAGGGGTATGTGAACATTATGTCATATAAACATCACATAGCAATACAAGTAACAACTGTCAAACAGAAATATAGCTAACTTTCACCCAGTTTCAAAATCTAGAACAGTCAACTTTCTTACGAAGTAGCTATTTCTCTGGAATTCGAAAGCTTTGTACAAAAATAAAGAAAAAATTCGAACAGTTTCAGAGGAGTATGAATTACAGAGAGAGAGAAAAAACCGAACGAACGAACAAACTTTTTTTTTATGAGGGAAGTGGAATAAGCATGCCTATGCCTTTTTTACATCCAGCCCTCGGAGCAAAGTGAAATGAAAAAAATGTTCACAAGATAACGAGAGAGAGAGACAGACAGACAGACAGAGACAGTGACAGACATACAGAAAGACAGACAGATACATAGACAGACAGAAAGACGACAGATACACAGACAGACAGACGGAGACACACAGAGAGATGGAGAACCCGAGGGACAGATATAGACGGACAAATGGACGAAAACACAGACAAAACTAACTTGGGGAGAAAACTGATTCAAATAAATGTAATTCTGTCCTCGCGCAAATTGAATTTATAACAAAATTATGACAAATGTTCCGTTTTATGATTACTTAGTCATTTCAATGCATCTGTGTGTGTGTGTGTGTGTGTGTGTGTGTGTGTGTGTGTGTGTGTGTGTGTGTGTGTGTGTGTGTATTCTTCATCATGCATGTCTTTCTGCACGAAAATTCTTCTTCTATTCTTCTTCATATACTGTGGGATTGAGATAAGCAGACTGGAAGAATAGGCCATGCCTAAAATATTGATCCTGGAATAAAAACGTTTTGAGTTCGGAGTTCTCTCTCCATAGGCCAACATCATGTTCCATTAAAACGTTTTCAGTTCCGAGTTCTCTCTCCATAGGCCAACATCATGTTCCATTAAAACGTTTTCAGTTCCGAGTTCTCTCTCCATAGGCCAACATCATGTTCCATTAAAACGTTTTCAGTTCCAAGTTCTCTCTCCATAGGCAAACATCATGTTCCATAAAAACGTTTTCAGTTCCGAGTTGTCTCTCCATAAGCAAACATCATGTTCCATTAAAACGTTTTCAGTTTCGAGTTCTCTCTCCATAGGCCAACATCATGTCCCATAAAAACGTTTTCAGTTTCGAGTTGTCTCTCCATAGGCAAACATCATGTTCCATAAAAACGTTTTCAGTTCCGAGTTGTCTCTCCATAGGCAAACATCATGTTCCATAAAAACGTTTTCAGTTTCGAGTTCTCTCTCCATAGGCAAACATCATGTTCCATAAAAACGTTTTCAGTTTCGAGTTCTCTCTCCATAGGCCAACATCATGTTCCATGAAAACGTTTTCAGTTTCGAGTTCTCTCTCCATAGGCCAACATCATGTTCCATAAAAACGTTTTCAGTTTCGAGTTCTCTCTCCATAGGCCAACATCATGTTCCATTAAAAAACAGAAAAAAAGGGTGCTCTGCACTGCACACCAGTAAAAACACACACACACCAGCTTTAACTAAACCGAAAGTCTTTTTCTGTGTGAGTGAGTAGGGTGCTGGAACAGAATCTATGTAATATACACATTCACGGAGGTTTTGTCCATATGAATGATTTTCCTCACCATTGAAAAACATAAACAAAACACACACACACACACACACACACACACAACAACAACAACAACAACAACCCTGAACGAGCAGAAAGAAACAGACTATCAAGCAAAGACATGAATAAATAAGCTGGACAGAGACAAATCATATTGTGATAGGCATTAACAAATTGCTACAGGGATCAAATTGTGGAGGTTTGTTCATGTGGATGATTTTCCTCACTTTCTATTGAAGAGAGAGAGAGGGGGGGGGGGCTTGGGGGGATGCAAATCTTCACCTGTGATACCCACTGAATCATCCGAACAATTACTCCATAGTCAAAAATGATTAAACAATTAAATAAACACATGGTATTATGCTGTTATCGAATGCACAGAATGTCTGGCACTGATCATAGTAGGCATGGTAACGAGAAGTCGAGAACTATGTTTGTACTGCTGTAACATGGAAAACGTGGCACGGATATTGAACAATGAATCGCCTGGATCGACAAGCAGTTTCTGGCGAAGCTCTGAACGGAAGCCCGAAACTCAGCTCGCTGTGCTCTTTCGGTCTGACTTTTGTCGTGCACCGAGATGTCGTGTGACGGCAGTTTCAACAAGGGCACCGGTGGCCTGGTGGTAATGCACGAGAGTTCGTGGGTTCCACTCCCATTCATGGACCGGGATATTCACACTGCATCCCCTCCATTAGACCTGGAGCAGTGGTCTACATGCCAGTCTCTCGGATAAGACCAAAAAAAACAGGTCCCCGTGGGCAGGATGCACAAAGCGCATGTAAAGGAACCCACGTCAACAAAAGGATTGTTCGTATCCAGTAGAAAAATCCATATTGAATCCCAAAGAAATACACTTGCCGGCGGAAAAAAAAGAAAAATTATGAGTGGCAACGCACTCTCCCCTCGGTAATTACCGCGAGTTTCACACAGACAATTATGTCGTGACAAAAAAGTAATACAAGAACAATGGAGGTGGAGGGAGGGGGGTTGCTCACACAATTCTTTTCATTTTCTATTCTGCGTTTGCTGCCGAATGCAACAGACAAGACTTGCAAAAGGGATGGATGAAGGGGGAAAGGTGTTGAGGTGTAACGGGGATGTGGAGGGGGAGGCACTCACAAAGACACAAGTGACACTTGCCATTACTGTCACAATCTGGACGCACTTAAATTACGTTATAGACTTGTGCTCCCTTTTTACATGCTGGAAGTAATTCCCATTGACACAGACTGGCATGCTGACTGAATAAGACATATTTTATTTTGATTTTGATCGGACCCATTTCAATTTAAATAAAATTTGTCTCAGAAAAGGTCGGCTCAAATAATTGTTGAAACGAATACAGAAAGGAAATGGGAAGATTTGTGACCAGTTCAAAGTTAACATGAAATCAGTTTTCAAACATGAAGAGCATTCCTGAAAGGTTCCTCCCCATACTTTTGTTTCTGACTTTTCGCTGCCGTGCAGTGCCTTTGTAAGGGTTCCGGCTGGACAGGTATCAATCGATATCCATCACCCTGTCCATTTTGCTTTCTCTGCCACTTGCGGCTGCTGAGAAAATGTCAAAGTTAAAGTTTACCATGGACACACATTCACTGAAAACCGAAACAGTGTTATTGATTCGGGATTTTCTATCAAGAGTGCCTTTTAGTCTCCTGTGGATTATCATCCCTTGTTGCTGGCCCCAGTAGGTATAGGTCGTGTCTGGTAATTTTCCATTTAAAGGTTTCAAGAAAATGTTAAGACTATTATTTTATTCAGATTTCTAGATCTTCCCTTCAGTTGTGTTGGGTTTCGAGAGACAGTTTCTGAACAACAGAGAAATCCCTGCCAAACTAAGGGAAGTTCATCTTTGCTTGAAGTGTTTCTCTCCAACCAGCGCTCCACAACGCAAAATAGGTGCCGCATGCTGTGCATGCTGACAAAGCCTTTAGAGAAACGAAATAAACAGCGTGAGAGTTGATGATGGACTTTTGAACAGGCGTTTCTAAAATGTGTGTGTGTGTGTGTGTGTGTGTGTGTGTGTGTGTGTGTGTGCTCGCAACATGGGAACTTTGAGGCGTTTCCCCGAGAGCGGAAATGGTTATTGATTTCTCTCCAAAAGGATACCCCTTTCACCCCCTAATCACTTCCTCAATCCCACCCCTCTCCTGCGCAAGAACCTACCCTGTGCCCTTATCTCTATCCACCAGGCATCTGTATGCCGACGTCCCGGGCGTGTTTCTGCAAAACGGAACCATAGAACCCTAAAATGATATTCCCACTCTCAGAGATTAAAGAACGAACACCGTCATGAGATGCCAGCAGACATATTCTGTCGCCTCACCCTAACATTAAGTATAAAAATAAAAGACATACTTTTTTTTCTTTACCTGATTACGTGCAATGCATACATACATACATACACTAACAGACGTTTTCGCGCGCACACACATTCGTACATCACACATACACATGCACACACACGTACAACCAGCTGCGAAAACACACACGCGCGCGCGCACGCACACACACACACACACACACACACACACACACACACACACACACACACACATGAATACATGCGCTCTAACGTATGAGGCGTCCACGCACTTGTAACACGCACATACACACACACATACGCGCGCGCGCATTAACACATGCGCACCGCACGTACACACAGAGGGATAATGTAGAACTTCTCCTCACTTCTCTCCCAATTTGTGTGTGTGTGTGTGTGTGTGTGTGTGTGTGTGTGTGTGTTTTATTCTGACGCTGCACCAAACAAACGCATTACATAAATATAGACTAGACGTGCGGCCGACACAGCCGGCAAGCAACAGCGTGGTTGTTTTCCGTTTACAAAGGCCAGTTTGTGCAGTCATGAAAACAGATTAGGGTAGGGTGGGAATTCCAAACCTTTTGGCAACATCATACATAAACTGTATTCATGCGCGCGCGCGCGCTCGTGTGTGTGTGTGTGTGTGTGTGTGTGTGTGTGTGTGTGCACGAACGAACCGAAACAAGCGCTGGCATATTGAGAAGATTAGCGATAACTTTGTTTTCCAATTTTTTTTTCCCCAGGCGTTGGCACTTGTAGGAAATTAGCGATAATTACGTCATCTGATATCTATTTGGGATGGTTTTATCTCCGGTTTTTGTGGTGGTGTTTTTTTTTGGGGGGGTGGGTTGGGGGGGAGCCTTTTTCGTATAGGAATATTTCAAAACTGATATCAAAAAGGAAGAAAAAAAGAAAAAGAAAAGATGTATGGAAGCAAAATACACCCAAAGATTTTCCAGTTACCTCTTCAATTATTCATCATCCAACGGAGACATCTCCCACATTATCAAACAGGTCTGTCTGTCCATCTGTCTGTCTCTCCGCAAAGAACCACCTGTCTGTATCTCCGCAAACACACACACACACACACACACACACACAAATTCTCTTAAATCAACTAAAAATGATACCAAACAAGCCTACGATTTTTTTTCGTCCTTTCCGATTTTATTACAAACACATAATTGCACATCTGTTTTGTCTACTTTGCTTTGACAAAAAGTATGTTGTCTGTGTCTGCCTATGTACTGGAATGTGCATTATCTCATATTTTGTCTACTTTGCTTTTAACAACAAAAAAGTATGCTGTCTGTATCTGCTTATGTAATAGAATATGCATTATCTCATATTTGTTTCCTTTAAAAATATATATACATATATTGTTTTAAGCTTGTTTGTGTTCTGTTCATCGTCTTCATTACGACTAAGATAGCGATGATGACAATTACCGGTATGACTATAGTTGATGTTGATGCAGCAGGGGACTGCATGGAAGACAAAGACTGTACTAAAATCTTTATTCTTGAGTATAACAGTTTTTGAGGCTGGAGTTTCCTCACCTCTCCGCCTCCTCCCTCCAACGACCCTTACTGCCTCTCACCCTCTTCCTTCGCCTCCACGCCTCGTCCCTTTTACAGCCCTCGTCCCTTTTCCAGCCCTCGTCCCTTTTCCAACCTCGTCCCTTTTCCAGCCTCGTCCCTTTTCCCCCTTTTCCAGCCCTCGTCCCTTTTCCAACCTCGTCCCTTTTCCAGCCCTCGTCCCTTTTCCAACCTCGTCCCTTTTCCAGCCCTCGTCCCTTTTCCAGCCCTCGTCCCTTTTCCAACCTCGCGACATTTTCCGACACTGGCCACGCAACTCAACAACCAACCAACCAACACACTATTGATAAAGAGTCTGGCGAGATAACGATCTGCTGACACCCGACAACCCCACCCCACCCACGCCCACCTTGCCAACCCACCCCCACACCCTTCTTCCATTACCTCGTCCCTTACCAGCACGGCCAGTCCCGTAAAGCCAACAAGTAGTGGCTTCATGCATAAATTATTCGCGGACGAAATCAAATAACCACTGACATTAAAGAAGACCCCGGCCTGATAATGATGGTGTCCAGGATGTCCTGTAGCGACGATTGACGCTCATTCCCTCAAAAAGCACATACATGCATACAGCCACGCTCTGGTCACAGCTGAGTGCTAACGAGCCAACGCGAGAACCTGGTATGCCACAGACTGAATGCAAGAGTAACTGGTATTTGTTCATAGTTGTTGTTGTTATTTTTTGTTTGTTTGTTTTTTTGTGGGTTTTTTTTGTTTGTTTGTTTGTTTGGTTTTTTTTGTTTTTGGTTGTTGTTGTAAGTTTGTTTTACAACAAACATTGTTGTGCTGGAAACTGAACACAAGAATCAGTGGTAAATTTCTTTTTCAATGTGTGTGAATCGCTGAACCCATTTCCAAAGGGCACCAGTGTACCTACAACCAGTATTTCTGGAGAAACAAAATAACTTTATTAAAAAAAACAAACGTTTAAAAATATTACATTCTTGTACAGTAAACGAAACCTTTGTGTTCTGTTTCTCTTGATTATTACCAGTGTGTGTGTGTGTGTGTGTGTGTGTGTGTGTGTGTGTGTGTGTGTGTGTGTTTTCAATGATGAAATAATCAATGAACAACAACGAAACAAAACACCCCTGCATTATCTGATCATAATGTTCACATTAATTTTATTTACTTTGTCTCTTTCCAACAGCTTCAAAACACAAAACGAATAGTTTCCGTCTGAAAGAGCAATTTTCTTTTCAACGTGACCAAATAGGAAAGAATCGATTAATGGACAGGTACACGACAGTCTCGTGGTAAATGTGCTTCCAGACGGCAAATATCAATACCTTTTAACATTTCGAAACCAATATGTTGTCATGAGGAACTAAACAAAAGCCGGACCTCCAAGAGATGTTTTCACACGCCAACGCTAAAATAAACCCAGTTTCAGAAGAATCAATAACAGTCCAGTTTTGTCCGATTGAATCATTACCACCCACCACTACTACCTACGCCGCTACCCACTACCAACACCCCCCCCCTCCCCGCCTCCCCCTCTCTCTTTCTCTCCCTCTCAACTTTTTTTTAAACAATCCCTTGACAAGTAAGCAGAGTATTCTTTAAACTGTTGTTTACGTCAGTATTAATTTTTTTTTGCAAAATACCGCTTAGGCAAGAAAGAACCAGAAAAAAAGAAAGAAAAGAGAAAAGAAGGCGCGCACACACACACAGAGAGAGAGAGAGAGAGAGAGAGAGAGAGAGAGAGAGAGAGAGAGAGAGAGAGAGAGAAAGACTGTGTGACACTGACATATTTCATTGCCCATTTAGCATTAAAGCCCTAAACAAGGGGGAATGTCAACTGTTTTCATGAAATCAAAATATTGTATTGATATCACACACACACACACACACACACACACACACACACACGCAGACACACACACACACACACACACACACACCAATGTCGTATATCGGATCATCTTGAAATCGGTAGTTGGTTAGTAATCTTTGTTCTTATTGTGCAACACTTTTAATTATAACTTCGATATTGTTGGATAGCACTGATGAGCATTTCATAGGCCTGTTTGCATAATCCTTACATGGCAATCTGGCCAGTTTTAGCCAATATTTAATACATTTTGTTGCTGTTCTGATACGTAATGGATATCTTCCTGTGTCTCCATAAATAAGTTTGTTTGATGTATGAAATGGTATATTTAGAAATCATTTTGATCGCGTATATGTGCTCTTTGTCTGTTTATAATCCTCTTCCAAACCCCGCACCTCTGCGGCAAAATTATATCAACATTGGTTCGATTTGCGTGTCAAACAGTTTCCAAAAGAAGTGAATATCGATTGTATTTAATCTTTTCGGACATTTCAATATCTCCATTACCCCTCTCCGCCCTTTTCTACACACATCAGATAAAGCACTGTTGATGCTTAATTTGGTCGTGAAACCTTCCCAAGGACTTGTATGCATGTGGCACCTTTACCTCTTCGTTTCCATAGAATCATTTTTCCCCATTAGCTAAGTGGCCACCCTTTCTAAAATAATTATGTTTGTTTTTTCAAGGTTAAGTTAATTCTAGTCGATCTGTCTCTCTCTAGCTTGTTAAGCTGAGAGAGAGAGGGGGAGAGAGAGAGAGGAGAGAGAGAGATTAAAAGGGGGAAAACTGCGGGTCCCCCTGCAGTGACACACACTGATTACAGACGAACAAAACCCGCGGGTGCCGACTGTTTCTGTGTTCCCGAGATAGCAATGATAATGTCTGGTGGCGCTGTAATCAAATGCACAATCGATGTCGTGCCGTCATAAAAAAAGCAGATACATTCTCATTCTGTTTGTTTATAGCCCAGCCCGCCACAGAGGTTCCAGTCACTGAAAAAAGGCAACAAACACGCAAACAAAACCAAGCTTCAAAACAAACTTGGAAGAGAAATTTGACAAAAATGCCTCTTCCATTCGTCAGCCCGTCGATTTCTCTCACCAGGGAAAAAACAACAACTAATAAAGACAATAACAGCAATAATAATACTAAGAACAATGATAATACATACTTTATACCCATGAGCTACAAATGATCCATTTTTACTCCACCATTCACGCAGCTGTACTTTGATTCTGGGGATGTGCATATTGGGTATTATGTTCGTGATACCGTTATCGACCGAATGCTGACATGCTCACAAACATTTTCCGCACCTTTAAAAAATACGAAGAAAATCTTTCTAGTTTCTTTCCCAGGGGAAAGACTGGTTTCGTTAGTCAAGAAGTCAAACCCAATAGGTACAAACTTAATCTTGAATTATTTGATGGGGGAAGTAGCAGACGCTAATATCTGCACCACATCTTTCTCATCACACACTGATGGAAGCCACAGAGAGGTACAGACAGACAGACAGACGGACGGACGGACGGACAAATGATCTGCAACGACTGCGAGAATGTCTAGAAAAAGGCCACTGGATTTGAACTGCGAACGTTTGAGGCCAAATGAGTAAATATTAACAAGCGAAGAAGAAAAAACCAAACATCAATCACCTTCCGTTTGTGGAAGGACAGCCAAACACTGCACGCAATATGCATGCATATAGCTATATGCGGAGTGACAATTTTCGAGCCGGTCTTTCATATTCAGAGGGAAAGAAAATCATCATATCAATTAACTGGATCGTATGGAAAGTTGTCGTTTGGGGATCAGAAGATATCGTTTTATATCACTTTGTTTTCAGCAGAGGATTAAGAGAGAGAGAGAGGGAGAGAGAATGCTCTCCGAAAAGTCGACTCCTGAAGCCAGAAATGTCAGCTGTGGTTCTGAAATGACAGAAATTAGACCTGGCTCCAGCTATGCAGCTTTCAGTCACATTCGGGTTAAACACGATGATTAGGACGACGGGTATAACCCTCCCAGAAAAGTAGAGGGCTTGGGGGTGAGGACCTATCTAACAGTACACTCACATCATCACAACGACAACACGTTAAAGCGGACAGCGAAAATACGGACAATCTTCTGGATGCGAGCTCTGAGGTGCCTGTTCCAATAACCAGAGTGTGACATACGCTATCAGCTACGTTTACTTTAGCAATCATGGGGAAGTAAAAGTGTGCGGATTGAACCAAATACGCTATATCAAAACTGCGTAAAGAAAAGAGAAAATGCCTTATCTGCGCATAACCCTAGCGCGCTGAACAGGCATTGAAAGTTTTGCAAGAAGCCAAGTTAATGAAAATAAATGTTAGGCAAGAAGCAAACTCGCGAAAAGATATTCCGTGATCTGTTACACCATGTTTGAATCCGTGTCAATAAAGAAGCATCAACCCACTGTTGAGGTTTCACGCCTGGAAATCGGTCATTTTAATCAATCCTGGCGCTCTGGTGGCACACACAAAAAAAAAAAAAAAAAAAACACACACACAAAAAACACAGCAACAACAAAATAACACATGGTGTCTGTGCGGATGAATAATGAATAACAGTCTACGTCCATTGCTTTCCCCTGTTTTCTGACACTGATTTATAATTCAACAACATAAAAGATTCACTGTGTTTTACCCCCAACCGGCCGTCGGAGACTCGGTCTTGTTTGGATGAATGAATTTTTGAGCCCCAGGTTTTTTGCCGTGGTAACGTGAAAGGGAAATGATATTAGCGGTATGTTTATTCGTGGAAAGTTAGGACGAGGAGGAGAAGGAGAAGATAAGAACGGGTAAGTTCCGATGGCCATTTTTTTGCTGCTCTGTCAAATCTACACAAAATCTGTGCTTACTCGAGTGTGCGCATTGTGCGTTAAGTTCTTAACTAACCCCTTGCTGCTGCTGACCAGTAAGCTTGTCAAGAGAAGGTTGTTGCTCAACTGAGAAAAGATCAAATTTACATGTCAGAGTGCTGGTCATCATTCCTTATTTATGTGTTGTTGTTTTTTTGTGTTTTTTTTTTAGTTTTGTTCAGCAAGATCAGTTCCACCACTTTAAAGCAGAGTAGTTCTCACACTTCAAATTAATACCAACGTGATTTCATTTTATCAATGATCAGCAGCCAAGGGGTTAAAGGTAGAGCAGATGAGGTCCAAAAGAGTTATGGATACGGGGAAAGGTTGGGGAAACCGCAATAATTGCCATTTCATATTCTTTTTGATATCTTTTATTGTGCATGTTTCTGTAGATGGATAATTAACACTATATCAGACCTCAGTCAACCGACTCTAAAGCATTCCAAGATGGCACTCTGCATCCCCGCGCCGCCATCCATTCACATCACAGTTCCTGACTGGAAGATTGTACTCGGTATCACATGAATGTCAGAACATAAATTTAAGAGGGTCAGAGAGGGTTAAGGGTGCTCTCCGGAAAAGCACATTTCACGGCAGCAATGTCAATTCTATTTCTATCTTCGGCAGCACGATTCTTTACTCTCTGTTTACCAGAAAACCTGGCTTCCTTGTAAAAGGAAACCTGAGTGTAGAACTGCAGATTAAAATCAACTATCGTTCTGTTTAGATCAGAGTGAATACCGTCGCGTCAACACAATTGCTCTACTCCTCTCTTCAGACGCAACCAAAGCTGTGGTTTGTTCATTTGTCCTCTCGACTAATTTGTTGAAACTATCATTTCTGTCTGGCTGGTCCTAATCATTATCTCGACAAACTCCCAAAAGTTAAAAACTCTGCTGCAAGACTTGTGCTGAAGAGCCAAAGCTTCTGAATAACTGTGGTCATGTACAACCCGTTCAAAAAACAAAAACAACAAAACTTGCAGTGACTTGCCAACAAAGCACGCATTTGGGCACATGCTTCCAGCACTGGATCACTCTTTTCCTCCCTTAACCCTCTCTGACCCTCATTCATTATCACTGCATGTTACGGGTAGAGGGGGAGGTGGGGAGGGGGGGGGGACGGCGAGAAATTGCAAAGATGAGCCTAGTACGATACGGACAACTATTTTCTTCTGCAGTTCTTACAGTCTGGAATTTGCGATAGCGTGACTTTCGTAATACACAGACCACAAGTCATCATTTGTTCAAAACTTGTCTGTTCTACAAAGATCACAAGTCATCATTCTTTAAAACAGTAGCGCTCAAAATATGTTTGATCTACACAGACCACATTATCTAAAACAGCGCAGCGCCCAAAACATGTCTCTCCAAACCATGTCGTTAAACTTCAATGATTCCAATCAATTTACAAACATTAGAGAGAGAGAGCTTAAAGTTCAGTTCTGATTGATGACTTTCCCCGATATGCTGTGTATTCATAAAGGCGATTGCCAGGCTTTATCACTGTAATGCGCGCGCGCGCACACACACACACACACACACACACACACACACACACACCAATTCTTCTTTTCTTTACAAATGGCTTGATGCACAAAAAAAAAAGAAAAGAACACTAACAGTTCTTGCTATTCAAAGTACTGTTTTTAAAACTGTTCTTGATTTTGACTCCACAAACATGAACAACCGAATAATGGGTATTGCATGGTCTCACTTTATGTAAACACGTGAAACAAAATGCTGACACACGTGAAGAGCAAAAAGCCAAAATCCAGGTCTTTGGGGTTGGTTGGTTTACTCGTTTACTTCCAAATCCTTATGTTACCGCATTTCTAAATGACCTGAATTACAAAATGAAGAAATATGTATAGTTTTTGAAGATGAAATATAATGCATAATTTCAGAAACAAGAGTATATGACTGGTTTAAAGGAAGTGTAATTTGTTTTCCATAATGTTTGATCATTTGTTCGGGGTTTGTAGTGTGCGCTGTTCGTTTTCTGAACCAGTTGGATATGTGCTTATGGCCTGATTTAATGAAGAAATTAATGCTTTTTGTGATTAATTGGGGGGAAAAAATCAAATACAAATTCAATCGCGTCACCGCAACAGGTGGTTCACTTGCAAACGAAGGACTGCGCGCCTTTCTTGAATCAGCTGTTCCAGTGTTTGTAAGCACCTCCACTGTTTGTGTTTACCGAAACCCAAACCGCGTTGTTAACTCACCATATGGTATTGATCAAACTACCTGTCATCGTCTCACATATATTCTGAGAGATGTTTATCTCGGGATGAGAAAAGGAAGACATGGAGTTGGTGGAACGGAGTGAAAATGATGACATGACGACATGAGTGTTACGAAGTTGTGTAGAGAGCTACGGTCGGTTAAAAAAAAAATCAATGATAATAATAACAACTGCATTGTTTTTAGCCCTCATCCTTCGACATCAAAACTGACAAATAACTGCTCATCACTATTCCCATTCCCTCACCACACTCCCCACCCCCACACCCCCTCCACACGAGATTTGTCCACACATGACCAGACCTGAGAATATTCTACAAAGTACAGCTACTCCGTGCGTGCACAGAACATGAGGGAAAGTTAACAGACCGCTTGACATTTTAAAGGGCTCCCGTGACAATAATGACGTCCAGGGTTTTTGAAAGCTGAAGCAAAATCGATGTCGCGCGCCGCTACTAACCAAACTCAGACACGTCGCTGACTGCGGTTCAATACCAGTACAAGACTTCAGAAACCAGGAACGTGTGAAGATAAAAGGAGACATGTCAACTCTATTGCTGATAGTCAGTACCACTACCGGCTGCCTTGATGGAGAACGAAGACAAGACTTAGGCTGTGGGGTGGACACTTTGATTGCTCCAGTCGGTACACAGTTTAAAGAAACCTATTTCAGCAATGCGAGCATTATCATGTTATGCAGACCAAAAAAAAAAAAAAGACAGAGACAGATTTCATACCCTATATGACATTGATGATGATGATGATAAAGATGATAACAGTAATAACGATAATAATAATAATGACCACTACCACTACTTCTACAACTATTACTGATAACGATAGCACTAATGATGCTAATAGTAACAACAACAACAGCAATCATAACAACAACAGACGAAATAATAATATATGAATGCCCTCTTTCCAACAGGAAACATTCTCGGAGATGAAATCATATCCACTGTGTGTTGGGGCCGGTACAGGCAGGCGGGGCCCAATCCTCTCCTTCAGCCATTTTAACTTTCCCCCAACCGAAGTCAGGAACCCATTTGTACCTGGGTGGAGTGAGGAAAAATCGGAGAGAAGTGCCTTTTCCAAGGAAACAACACAGTGCGGAAACAGGGCCTCCAACACTGATCACTGGTGAACGCTGGATCACAAGTCCAACGCCTGACAGATTCTGCTACGGCGCTTTCATGCTTAAGAGGTGAAATGTATTTTAAAACAAAATTTGAAAAGACAGGGAGTCACTTAAAAAAAATTACTTTGTCCATCACAAGGAATATTCATGTATCACAATTCATTTTCTATGCATGTCATCGTGATTTCTTCTGCATCAGCATTTGTATGTTGTTATTGTACATTCTTCATTACTGACCTTAACAATGCATAAAGAATAGATCTTAACACTTCTGATACTCGATCGATGCACAGAGGGATTGATAGGGTCGGAGGAAAGGGGGGAGGTTGTTGTGGACTGCCATGCATACAGAATACAAAGACAGGCAATTTATTTCTCGGCTTTATGAATAATACCTGTTCTCTTCCACCCCCATTTCCTCGCCCCCACCTCTATCTCGGCACCTTCCCAGCCTCCTTCAGAATATCGATCTCTCAACATGAGACCAATGCAAACTGTTACCAAGACCGTCGCCATTTTGCAAAGGAGTCTGCTTCCGTTTCCCAACCACCTACCCACCCAGCCAGTTTCCAACAATTT